>JBBMEF010000018.1:9576158-9595421 GCA_037832685.1 Sicyos baderoa | reverse complement strand
AATGATGGCGAAAAAGTATCATCTAAAGCGTTTATGATACTTTTTTACAATCATCATATCTCAGTTTTGTAGTAGTGGAGTATTTGGTGCATAAGGTGATGCGTTCAAATCACATGGTGACCATTACCTAGAAATTAATTTTGTTTTCTTGACATCTAAATGTAGTAGGTCTGGCGGTATGTCCCGTGACATTAGTCGAGGTGTGCGAAAGTTGTTCCGAGCAATCACGGATATAAAAAAAAAAAAACTGAAATCACTTGTTTAATAGGTTTCGTCAAAATAGCCATAACCTCGTCGAATTTTGGATGTCAAGAAAACCCGTAGGTATTAATTTGAAATTAATTCCTAGGTAGGTGGCCACCATGAAATTTAATCTCATCACCTTATGCACCCCAAGACCGACTAATTGGGCTACCCCATAATGATTATAACCTCGTCAAATTCATTTCTAACTGATTGCCATCTTGGATTTTTTACCTTTAAAATTAAATGTAACATTGAAGTTTAATTTGTAATTTAACCCAGTTGGTGGCTTATACACCCAGTCTTTTTAACAATCTCATTTTTGGCATTTTCACAAAGTTTAGTTTTGTAGCATCCAAATTGATAATACCTTAATCTATTAGTTTAAAGTCTGTATCCTTCTGATTAATCATAATCACTTTATTTTGGTTTAACCATATTACCCTGTTTTTTTGCTTGGAAACAAAAAATGACTACTCTCAATTTTAATCCAATTTGCATCACAAATAACCATCCCCATAAACGCTATGAAGAAAAATGGTACTCAAAATTCAATTCCTCATTTCATGAACAAGTTTATTTTTTTTTTTTTATTTTTTTATTTTTTTATTTTTTTTTTCTTCTTCTTCTTCTATCCAAACAATGAAATCATTACACTAATGTCATTTCGGTGATTTGATTCATTTGATTAGTTGAAATCGAAATCAAATTTAGGTAATAAGCATGCATCAATATGAATGATTGTAGATAAAATCTAATAAATATAAATGAATGATGAGAATTACGAGAGATGGAAGAGGTTGAAGAACACATACGTCCAAATCATTTGATAGAGAGAAAATAAAGATGAATAAATGATTTAAAAATTTGGATGATAGTTGATTTACACACTTCATAATAGTTTAAAGGTGATTATGCAATTTTCCTAAAAACAAAGATGAATAAATGATAGAGAGAAAATTCATTTGAAATGAAGATAGAATGAAAATTTTAAATAGTTTTATAATTATATTAAAGATACTCACAAATTATTTTGCCAACCCAACAATAAAAACCGAATGATCTAGAGGTCTTGGGTTAACGAGTCTATTCTATACCTAATTATTGTAATCTAAAAAAAAGCTTTAATTTAGACTTTGAATACTATTTTCCGTCTATATTTTGAGATTTTTCTTAAATTTTTTATATATATATTTTATTAGTTTTGTTTTGAACTTAACAGATAAATTTTTAGCCATAATACTAAAATGTATTTTAAAATTGATTATTATGGGAATGTTTTATCAATTTACTCCTAAAATAATTACCCTCTTCCTCCGAAAAAATCTAGGGCATGTTTGCCCCATGGACAAACGGAGGAGTTGGCTTGACTTTACTTTTATTTCATGTTTGCCTCATGAACTTTCATGAGTCCATCCAACCCCTACCCAATCTCACACGTGGGCCCCACATTTTTATTTAAATATTAAAATATTAAAAAACTACCAAATATTTATTTTTTATTTAAATAAAAACTTCAACGATTCACTTTACATCACATCAAACATAACTTTATTATTAAAAAACTATTAAAAATTCATTTTTTTATTTAAATAAAAACTTCAACCATTCTCTTTCCATCACATCAAATATAACTTTATTTTTTCTTTCCTTTCCCCCAAACATAAACTTATTTCACTTATCTTCTCTTCTCATCCCAACTCAACTCATTCTCTTAAAGCCAAACATGCCCTAGAATGTTTACCATTTATCTTTGCTTACATTAAAATTATAATATTTTTATTTTGAGTATATATCAAGGAGAGAAAAAAAGTATTTTTTTATCAATATGGAATTATAAAGAGTTTGAGAGATTTGGAAAGTAAAATAAAAATAATTAATATCAAACTAGATAATCAATATCATCGACTCCGATCATAATTTAACCTAATTTGTTAGGAACATGATTTATGCGATTTTGAAAAGAGAAAAAGGAAAAAAATGGAAAAAAGTACGGTCTCTTCGATACGGGCCGGTCCTGTAATCGGACCCAGTTTCTCTTCCACATCTGTTTCCCCTTTCTCTCACTTCTCTCACTTCTCTCAAAATCCAAAATCGGAGCCACCAAAAACCTCAAATCTCCGCCGTCGATCCCTCTCGCATTCTCCGATCGCCGCCGGAATCTCTCGCCTGAGCAATGTTTCCATCCTTCATCCTCTTCTTCTTCTTCTTCACTGAACCCCTTATTGGATGATGGAACTCGCCGATTCCAGTGACGAAAAGCACCTTCAGGACCATCCAAACCCTACCGACTCCTCCACCACCACCACCCGCTCCGGCATCGGCATCGATCTCAACCAGATCCCCTCCCCTTCTTCCTTCTCCGAAAACCACTCCGACACATTTGACTTCGTTCGCTCCTTCCACGACAACCCTCCACTGCCCGATGGCGACCCCGCCGATGTCCCCCGCGGGGCTCGCGGCTCCGTGTGTGGCTCCTGCCGCCAGCCGGAAGTGCGCGGCCATGTTGTGGTGTGCGATGGATGCGAGCGGGGGTTTCATTTGGCTTGCGCCGGAATGCAGGGGGTTCGGGCGGTGAATTCCGAGGATTGGGTCTGTGGGGACTGTTTGGGAAGCGGGGTGAAGAGTAAGCGGTGGCCGCTTGGGGTTAAGTCTAAGCAGCTGTTGGATATTAACGCTTCTCCGCCGAGTGATGTTGATGTGCATAGCGAGGATGGTGAGGAATTGCCGGGTTTCAGGTATTAGGGTTTTGAAGATGTTGTTACTTTTGAGTTCGAAATTGTTGCATGTTAGGGAAATTTTTTTGAGTGTTAAAATGTTTGAAGTTTCGTGCTTCATGTATAATACGAAGTTTGCAGATCAATATTTCTCTTAGAAATGGTGAACAGAAACACTCTCATGAATTATGTTTCCAGTTTTTATGCTCGGATTTGCATGTTTCCGGATCAAACACTATGTACTCTCGTGCCTGGCCGCCTAGGGACGGGCATAGTTACCCTTCTTTCAAAAAAAAAAAACACTATATACTCTCAGATCCTGTTTCATCAGTCTGCATTTGTTCTGGTAATGTTTTGTATTTAGGTAGCAATTGTGAAGATGAGCTATATATTATATTTATTATGACTTAGCTTCCTAATTTTGGGAAGACTTGAACTTTATATTAGCAAGGGTTGTGAGTCTGAGCAATTTAATCTCAAACATCTCGATTGTGGGGAAATTAGTTAGTAATTTTTAAGTTCGTCTGCACATTCTAGATAAAAGAAACTGGGGGCCAGTTAAATGTGCTTTCGTGTCCTACGGACTTCTCTGAAGAGGATAAAATAGGATGCAAAGCAGAATGAATAGGTTCAGATCATACTGTTTATTTGCATGGGCTGGTTGCTTGTCTCACATAATTCATAATTTCTTATCTCAATGTTAGTCTTCTACATTGTGCATTGGAGGATGCCTTTACTTATCTATGAAGTTGTATCACGTGCTTCTTATCTACCTACTTTTGAAGATAATATGCTTGGAAATTCGGATTATTGTTAAACAAATTTTTTTTGGATTGGCTCTATTTCTTGAGATCAAACTGTTATTAAGTAATGTGCTTCATTTATTTACATTTATTAATTTTTTGACAGGAGTAATTCACTTATTTTTTTTTTCTTTTTCTAGAAAGCACACTGCAGTAGATAATTCTTTTCGTGGTACTCCCTTTTGCTCATCTGCAAAATATAGAAACGTGTTACATTCTGGGAATGGATATGGTCTTCAAAGAGCTTCAGATATTGTGAATAACAAAGTCAAAATGGGTTCAGAAGACATCTTGCAGCAGACACAGGTTTTGAGAAGAAGCTTGGATGTGGATTTGGGCTGTCCTTTAGGAAGTTGTAGAAGTAGCAGGGGCACATCAGTTAAATTGTCATCTCAAAATACTAGTGAAATCTTTTTGCAGGCTCTTAGAGAGTTTGTTTCTGAGAGGCATGGTGTGTTGGAGGAAGGATGGTGTGTAGAGATTAAACAGTCAGTTGACAGCTGTGAACTTTATGCCATTTACCATGCACCTGATGGGAAGGCTTTTGGTTCAGTCTATGAAGTTGCTTGTCATCTTGGGTTGATGTCTATTATGCAACCGAAAGCAAGAAGACAAGGGCCGTCACATTTTTCTGGAAAGTCCTATATACCAAAAAGAAGAAAGCTTACCAAGTCTTCGATTGCCAATGGTTTTGTTGATAACAATGAAAGTTTGATTAATGATCAAAGCCCATCTGTTATTACAGTTGTTAATCTTGAAACTTCCGAGGAAGCTGCTGTTAAAGAGAATGGAGGTTCCGTTTCATCACGCCTTTATGTAAGTGTACCAGTAATTTATGTTTATTCAGTTCATGTAGCTCTAATAATTCCCCTAGGTACTGATTCTGTCATTGAATTTATCCTACATTGTTGTTTTCCTTACTGATTTTTTGGTGTCTTTTACTGCATAGGAAGGGTTTCCTCTTCAGTTTGAAGACTTCTTTGTTCTTTCCGTGGGAGAAATTGATGCACGACCTACATATCATGATGTTACCCAGGTTTATCCAATAGGTTTTAGATCTTGTTGGCACGACAAGGTTACTGGTTCTGTTTTTATTAATGAAGTGCTAGATGGCGGTGATTCTGGACCCGTCTTTAAGGTTAGGAGGTGCGCGTGCTCTGCTTTTCCAGTTCCAGTGGGGTCAACTGTCCTTGCTAGGGGAAAAAGTGATAATTTTTCTGTTGAACAAAATGAAGAAGATGGTTTGATCAATAATGAAAGTGACGAGAACTTACCAATGATTCTCTCAGACCTTTGTCCACCGAATGAAGATGATATTTTTTCTTGTCTTGGTATTCGTTCTGATGGAGCTTTTAATGTTCAGATGCAAAATGGATTGCATAATGAAGTAAGTTCCACTAGAAAGTCTGGAAACCTCTCAGGTTATCTATTTTTGAGAGATGAAATTGGTGAGATTTTAGTTGAAGATACTTCACCGTCATCAGCATGGAAAAGAATGTCACATGATTTGATTAAAGCATGCTCTGAACTGTGCAATCAGAATAGTACTTTCAGTTTCCTCTGTAATCACGTGGGTAACGAACAGAGTTTTCTAGGTCATTGTAAAATTAGAGACAATAGTGAACTGAACTCTAGATTAGCAAAATTTTGTGGTTTTCCAAGTTCTATTTTCGTCCGATCTGTGTTGAACGTTGAGAATGAGCTCTGCAGTTTGTCTGATGAACTTGAAAAGTGGCTGGACCAGGATAGGTTTGGGTTAGACATGGAATTTGTGCAAGAAATACTTGAAAAAATTCCACAAATTCAAAACTGTTCAAGATATCAGTTTGTAAATAATAGAATAGACAGTATGACTTTACCAACCGTTGCAAATGGAGTCTTGGAGGTTCAAAAATTTGATGCAGAAGAATGTAAAGAAGACGAGCCACTGAATTTTTTGTGCAGAAGATTGATAAAAGCTAAGTTAGTTGGTGATGGCAACACCAACAACAAGAACCCTCCTCCTGGGAAGCTTTTGTGCTTGCGTATTCCTCCTGAACTTACTGGTGATGTTTACCAGGTATGTGCTGTTGAGATAATGTAAATTGTGTTTTTAATTTGGACATATAATCTTATTTTCTTGGCATGAAACCCTTAGATGTATTCTTAATGACCCAGGTTTGGGATTTCTTATCTCGTTTTCACGAGAACTTGGGTCTTAAAGAGGCATTGTCTCTTGAGGAACTTGAGGAAGATCTTTTCAACCTGCGGGGTGATGGGGCTAATATTTTTCAGAAAGCTGAGAGTGAATTTGAGAAAGACAAGCTGATAAATTCTCTTAACACTGAGTTCTCACATGGTCGAATATCCTCAAAATTTAATGCTAATGGAGATCCAAATGCATTTATACAAATGGAAACAAGGTCGATGAAGGAGGTATCTGAAGGTAAACCAGTTTCCTCAACAGACGGCAGATGCATGGGTGCAGCTTTAACAAATGCTCACACTTCTCTGTTAAGAGTGCTAATCACAGAGCTTCAATCTAAGGTAGCTGCTCTTGTGGATCCGAATTTTGATTCTGGAGAGTCAAAACCAAAGCGAGGAAGGAAAAAAGATGCGGATAGTGCAACTTCTATTAGGAAAATGAAGCTGAATTTGCTCCCTCTCAATAAACTAACATGGCCAGAATTAGCTCGCCGATACATCTTGGCAGTCTTATCCATGGATGGTAATCTTGAGTCAGCTGAAGTAACTGCTCGTGAAAGTGGAAGAGTATTTCGATGCCTACAAGGTGATGGTGGTGTGCTTTGTGGCTCTCTCACTGGAGTGGCTGGGATGGAGGCAGATGCATTTGTAAGGCTGCTCTTAGTTCTTTTTAATCTATTTTTGAGCAGTGTGACTCATAATTGTGCCATCCTTTCTTCCCGGTTATCTAAAAAAAATGTCAAACTTCGATAACCAATGCTAATTTTCTCATCTAATCTTCAGCACAATAGTAATTCATAAAGAAAGAAAATACATGTAGTCTCAGTAATTCATTAAGAAAGATAATGCATGTAGTCTCACCACAATATTACTATGGTTTGTATTTTATAATTGAGGCTGAATTATAATTCTTAACCTGATGGAAAATCCTGATGTCACAATATTGCGCAATTGTCATTTTAAGATTCCACGGTGGGTAGGTATTTTAAGGAGCTAGAAGGGGGCAAGGGTACACTTAGTCTGGTGTTTGAAAGTCTTGGCTTCCTTGGGTAACAATACTAATTTTCATTTTGGATTGGAAATGTAATTTATGAAGTTACTGTTGAGGTTTTTTTATGTAGCAGAGTCTGCAGAGAAGAGCTTTTCATGTTTGTTATTATGTACTGAATGTGGATAATTCTTATGAGATAAAAGAAGTTTGTTGGCGTGAGCTCACTGATGTATATTTAGGAGTGAGACAGCGGGGCTATATTAGTTATATCTTCCCTGAGTTCCACTGCAGCTGTCTGGTCTGATAAATTAGTTTGAGATTGCATTTAAGGAAGCTCATAAGTTAGTTTTTTTTTCTTTAAAAATTAAAAAAAACATTTTTTCCCTTGTAATAGTGCATGTTTACTTTTTGCAAAGTGGGTGGGTGGGTGGGATTCATCTTCATACATTAAAATTAAGATGGAAAACATTTTCGACATCTGTGGGTCAACTACTTATCTGATCATGTTAGTTTCTAGAAACTATGTTTCTCTAGAACCATAGGCATGTATATTTTCCCTCGTTAATGGTTTTCTTTTGTTTCTACATGTTAGACTAACTGCTACTCTTCTAATCTAATCTATTCTTTTTTGGGTTCACACTAATATTTGTTATGTTCAGCTGCTTGCCGAGGCTACAAAGAAAATATTTGGATCGTTGAATAGGGAAAAACATGTTATTACTTTAGAAGAGGAAGACTCTGGTACCATTGGTGGTTGTGAGAAGGTGCTGGCGACTGATGGTAATATGCCAGAGTGGGCACAGGTGCTAGAACCTGTTAGAAAGTTACCTACAAATGTGGGAACTAGAATTAGAAAGTGTGTTTATGATGCTTTGGAGAGGGATCCACCAGAATGGGCAAAAAAGATATTGCAACATTCAATTAGTAAGGAAGTTTACAAGGGCAACGCATCAGGACCTACAAAGGTGCCGTTTTATTTATTCTCTGCATTTCTTTTTTTTGTATATCTTTTAAACTTCAATTGGATATGGACCTACAAATTGGGAACTAGAATTCAGTTTTTTTTTTTTAACCTTTTTTTATTTAGAAACCAAACTTTCATCAAGAAAAATGAAAGAATACACAGGTTTTATAAGAAAAACTCATAAAGGAGTCATAAACTACCAATCAAGAAATATGAGGTAAAGGCCCCCCAAACTGTCTAGATTGCATAGGACGTTATTTTTGTTGATAGGATAACAGATCTTGCGATAGGCTTTAGGATTTTGTAATTGCTCGTTGTATGAAGTTCATCAAGTACCAACTTCATTTGTATTTTTCATCATTTTTTTGTTTACAACTTTTTTTCAATTAACATGCTTGTTTCTGATATGCAGAAAGCCGTTCTTTCATTACTAGCCGATATATGTGGTGATGGCTTGCCTCAAAAAGTTGAAATGCGAAAAAAGTTGAAAACTACTATTTCTGTATCAGATATTGTGATGAAGCAATGTCGCATTGTATTACGTCGTGCTGCTGCTGCAGATGATTCAAAAGTTTTCTGCAACTTGCTTGGTAGGAGATTGATGGCTTCAAGTGATAATGATGATGAAGGATTTCTGGGTCCACCAGCCATGGTTTCTAAGCCATTGGACTTCCGGACTATTGATTTGAGATTAGCTTTCGGGTCTTATGGTGGATCTCATGAAGCGTTTCTTGAGGATGTTCAAGAGGTTTGTTTCTGTTTTTTCTAATCAAAATTTATTTTAGTCTCCAAGGGGCGGCCTCGTTGTAGATGCTTGGTGATGTAGCCTAGGACTAGTTGAGACTAAAGCCACCCAGAATCATTAGTTGTAGCTGCTTGGTGATGTAGCCTAGGACTAGTTGAGACTAAAGCCACCCAGAATCATCAGTTGTAGATGCTTGGTGATGTAGCCTAGGACTAGTTGAGACTAAAGCCACCCAGAATCAATCACAATGATATTTATTTAATGAAACAAAAGGCATCTCTAATGCATGTGAAAGTCTACTATTTATAAGAGATTTGGGGCTTACTAACTAATAGTAAAATACCAAATTTTTCCCTAATTTCCCCTTACATCTCTAATGATATTTATTTAATGAAACAAAAAGGCATCTCTAATGATTGAGCTTAATTGTAAAATTCCTGAATGTCTCTTAGGGTCTAGACCTTGGGACGGGTCCGGCTGTCTCCAGGTTTGTAGAGGGGCAAACTTCGATTCTCACCTATAAAAAAATTTAGAATCTATTATAATAGGATCTTGTTGTATGTCTTTGCTTACATTTCAAGTTCTTCATAGAATACTGTATAAATAATGTAATAGGATTTACAATAGGGGTTACTTTAGTTCTTAGTTAATAGTCAGGGATTTTGGGTTATAAATTGTAGTGGCCTGTGAGGAAGGGAGACAATATTTTGGCCATTTTGGTTTAGGTTTCGAGAGAGCTCAAGAATGGGAGGATCCAAATAACCCCTAAACTTGGTTTATCTTGTATTTGTGTTTCTTTTTCTATCGTAATACAATCCGAGTTCTATCAATTGGAATCCGAGCCATTTGGTTGTGGCCATGGAGTCGGTTGTGGGCGTGAAGTTAGATGCAATGAGGGAGGAGTTGTGAAAGTTTGTCGATTGTTTTGATGCGTTGCCAGCATTGTTTTAGGAGGAATCAAGTCAAAGGGTAAAAAAAAAGGGTAAAAAGAACCACAAGAATTGGGATCAGAGAAAAAAAGAACGGGAGGATCCAAAGTTGGAGGCCTTCAAATGAAAAAGAGAAGAGATGTTATTAGAAAACCAAAAGAGAAGAAGATCGATGAGGTGGAAGAGCTTGCAAAAGAAGTATTGCTAGGGGGTGCAAAAGAAATACTGCCAAAGAAAAAGAAGAGGCAATACTTACGCTGGTTGGGAAGAACCATCAAAGTTCACAGAAATTATTGAAAAAGAAATCGAAGTCCAAATTTGAAAAAAAATGTTAAAAAACAGAAAACAGAGGGACGGGACAATGAAAAATAGAGAGGGGTTCTCATTAATCATTTGGAGAAGTCTTTTTTAACTACATTTGATAGGCCTTTTGTAACTCACACATTATTGAAGTTTTTGTTTTCTATAAAAAGTAAAAAATAAATAGAGAGGGTTGAAAAACGATGTCACAATCAGAAAAATTACAAAATCTCATAAAATTATGTCATTGTAGAAAATAAATACAAAGACTTGTGTCCATGAGACTTTCAAGTGCATTTCAAAGAAAAGTTTAGTGGCATTCCAACAGGCTTCGCTTGTTTATAGGACTTAGATGAGTATTGATGAAACTTTCTTGTGATTTAAGGCTGTAAAGATGCTTGAGATATAGTGTGTCATAGAAATAATGTGCACCTACACCATATTTTTTTTCATGAAGAAAACAAGTATCTAAACATAATTCAGAGGTAATACACGGTATACACCCTCTTGTGTTTCATTGGCTTGTGACTTTGGTTCTCTTCTATAAAAAAAAGTTTATTGGTATTGATGGTTGATATATCCCTTTGCAGCTCTGGAATAACCTGCGCTACGCTTATGGTGATCAGCCTGATTTGGTTGAATTAGTTGAGACATTATCCGGGAAATTTGAGACTCTGTTTGAAAATGAGGTATGCATCTTTTTGTTCTTATTTTTTTTTTCCCATTTTCTTACAATTTTGACCTGTTTATATTTTTTCAGTGGTGTACTAGTAGTGCGATGCATAAGATGTCTGTTTTCCACTTTTTCATGATTGGAACAACGTGCAGCTCCAAGTTTTAGTCCGAGAGTTTTATTTGTTGATTTAAAAAACTTTTGATTTTCTTATATTTCCTTGGAAGAAAAATTTGTTGGTTAAGAAATGTATGAATAAAAAACTGTATTCTTTTGCCATCTCTTAAGCCAAAGAGATTACCAACTTACTCTTCTGTTGGCATGCATGAAAACAGCATAGCTACGAAGACTCTTTGGGCAGAAAATTTGTAGAAGCCTGAAAACATATTTATGCACACATTAACATGGGGCCTTAAATTAAAAATTTGTTTCTTACATATGGCTGTTAGTTTTTTTTTAGGAAACAGTTCACATTTTATTGATATGATGAAGACTTTATAAAAAGCAGAGATCCTAATATTTCCAAAACTTCCTGAACCTGAATTTTGACTTTCCGTCTAAAAGAGAACAATTTAATTTGCCTTTAGACCATGTGACTTTCCAATGTACAAAACTTTGGTTTCAGTGAACCAGCTAGTCCGGTGCTTCCATGACATTGTGCTGAAGAGTCTATTTTCTTGACAAAGTTCAAGCTTTGGCCAACATCATTGGACTCTTGATGCTTATGGACTATGGAGTGCAGTTTGTTTGATAAATTGTACCTATCTACCTCTCTCATCAATGAGAGACAAGAGCGATGCTCAATTGTTCCTCATTCACAAGGGCAAATCCATGATTGTCCAAGTTATTGGCATGGCTATTCTCTCTTTTGGTCGTTGACTCCTCTCCATAGAACTTCCTGAATGTCATATCTAAAGTTGGAGCTGTCTGTAAATGGATTTTGGAAAGAGAAATGTAACAAAGTGAGAATTGAGATATAGAGCTGTTCTTGATTTTTCCGTATTGAGTTTGACCTTCATCTTTTCAACAACAAAATCCTGGTCTTTCTGTCGTGGAAAATATTTTTCCTTCATTTCTTATATGTATATTGGGGGAGGTGTTAATGTATGAAAGTGTTACAGAGGTTGTGGGTCAGGTTTTCTCTTTTGCATATCCACACTTACTGATGACATATTTTTGACACTTGATAGATTTTCTATTTGATTCCTTTATAGGGCACCTTGAAAACTAATAAACTACAATGCTTGCCTTGTCCCTTTTCTATAGCTTTCGTGGATGATATAAGATTAACTTCTCTTGCAGGTTGTATCTCTTATTGAGAAACTTCAGGAGTTCTCCAGGCTTGAATCTCTGAGTGCAGAAACAAAAGGGGAAGTAGATAGCTTTCTTGTGTCCTCGAATGAGATTCCAAAAGCCCCTTGGGATGAGGGAGTCTGTAAAGTGTGTGGCATTGATAAAGATGATGACAGTGTCCTTTTATGTGATACATGTGATGCTGAATATCATACCTATTGTTTGAATCCTCCTCTTGCCAGGATTCCTGAAGGTAACTGGTACTGCCCCTCTTGTGTAATGGGAACACGTATGGTTGAAGATCCATCTGAACACACGAAGAACCGTATTTTAAACCTGCACAAAGGCAAGAAATTCAGAGGAGAAGTTACTCGTGATTTTCTGAATAAACTTGCCAATCTAGCAGCTGCACTGGAAAAGGAGTATTGGGAGTTCAGTGTGGACGAGGTTTGTTATCTGCTAAGTCTTTAATTTCCCATCATGTGTTTGGACGTGAGTTTATGGTTTTCCTTCTACTCCATTGTTCTTCTATCTAATTCTGATTAGTGTTTTTGTTGTTCACTTCAATCGATATTACAAAGGTTATAATGTATGCGGCCATTTTTACTATGCTTTAATTCATTTGCCACATAAGACTATGGAATAATCAGATGGGTGGTTTTCGTTTCATGGCTTATTTTTCCTTAAGGATATACTTCTTCTGGATGCAGAGATTATTCTTGCTCAAATATCTATGTGATGAGTTAGATAGCTCTGCCTTAATTCGACAACATCTTGAGCAGTGTGTAGAGGCATCAGCAGAGTTGCAGCAGAAGCTACGTTCATGTTTTGTGGAGTGGAAAAATCTCAAATGTAAGGAAGAAGTTGTGGCTGCAAGAGCTGCAAAACTTGATACAACTATGCTCAGTGCAGTTGGAGATGGTAGGATAAAGGATGGGTCTCTAGCTTGCCTACTAATTACATTAGATGTCTTCGCTCCATAATGTTTTCTTGGATTGGTCTAACCATTTCAATTTATTCATTTATTCACTCATTATGTTTCAGGACAGGGTAATTGTAATGGAGCTAGGCTTGGTGTTCCTGATCAATCTTCATCTCTAACAAGTTCAGAGAATAAGTGTCTCAACCATACAGGTGTGAAAGAGCAAATGAGCAATGCCCATGATGTTATTGATAACAATGATATAGGTGGCAACATTCTATTCAATGCATGTTCACAGAACAGTGGCAAATCTGTAAAATTCAATGGGCCACCTCTGTCCAGTTCTTTGCTACAAGAAGTTGACGGTTCCAACAAAAGTAATATGGATACTGAAATTTCTATTCTACCATCCACAAAGCAACATTGTACACCTTCTGATGCTAACGGAGGGCCTGTAGCTCCACATGTTCCACCATTGAATGAACCACACGCCTATCATAATGATTTGGATAGTATTAAGAAGGATATATCGCAGCTGCAGGATTCTATTGCAAGTATAGAGTTGGAGCTTCTAAAGATATCTGTGCGGAGGGAGTTTTTGGGTAGTGACTCGGCTGGTCGATTGTATTGGGCTACTGTTATGTCAAATGGGCAACCGCAAATCATTACTAGTGGGAGTTCGATACAGATTGGAAGGGAATTTAGAGACCAAGTTGGTAAGGGTGGTGGTGCATTTAAGAATTTTACTTCAACGAGCAATGGTAATCGTTCAAGTCTAGATAGGTCAAACATGTCTTCCCCATTGCTTCATCTGCGAAAGGATTCTATTGGAAATTCCCCATGGGTTTCTTATCAAACAGAGGCAGACATACTAGAACTCGTTGATTGGCTGAGAGATAATGACCCCAAAGAAAGGGAGTTAAAGGAGTCTATTTTGCAATGGTATAAACCTAGACTTCAGATGTCTTCACGATCTAGTGATCAAAACCCGAAGGAGCAGTTAAAGGATTCATCATCAAGCTCTGATGTTGATAAACTTGAATGTTCTGGTTTTCTTGTTACCAGGGCATGTGCTGTATTGGAAAGTAAGTATGGTCCCTTCCTTGAATTTGAAATGCCGAACGACTTCAATGGATCACCAGACAAGACCAGGCTAGCTGAAGGTGAGAAAATGTTTAGGTGTGTATGCTTGGAACCTGTCTGGCCATTTAGGCACCATTGTCTCTCTTGCCATAAAAGCTTTCTAACTGATGGTGAACTTAAGGAGCATGGCGATGGGAAGTGTAGTTTACGCCCTGCGTCGTGTGATGGTGTAAAGGAAGCTGGCAGCTCTGTAAAAAGTAAAGGCAATATGAAATCTGAGAGCAATCAGGAGGCAAGCTCGAGCATGACCATATCAGAAACTTCTAAAGGAGGAGGGTATTTGAACCAGAGCATGGGGATAATTAAATTCCAGAAGGATGGAATAATGTGCCCATATGACTTTGAACTAATCTGTTCTAATTTTTTGACAAATGACTCAAACAAGGATGTTATTAATGAGATTGGACTTATTTGTTTGAATGGGGCTCCTTCATTTGTATCATCTGTATCACCGTATATTATGGAATCAGCATTGAGTGCAATTGATCTCAAGAAAGACTATGGTAACCCGGAAGTTGAGACCGTGCCATCTGAAGGGCTGGCTTCTCTAGGAAATGTTGGTCTGGAAAATGCTTGCAATCAAAACTCTTCTATTGATAATTCAATTCGAAAAGCTTCTGGAAATGAAATGGATGCAGTGAAAACAAAAAGAACGGCATTAGGATGCAGCGAACCGAAAAGTAAAAAAGTTTGCACGAACAACCGTTTTTCAGAGTTTGTGATTGGTAGATCTTGTGTCATCCCACAATCATCACAAATGCCATTAGTTGGCAGAAACTTGCAAGTTGTAAGAGGACTAAAAATGAGTTTGCTTGACATGGATGCCGCACTTCCTGATGAAGCTTTAAGAACTTCAAAATTACACATTGAAAGAAGATGGGCCTGGCGTGCATTTGTGAAAGCGGCAGGAACACTTTTTGAGGTTAGCACTTAGCATTAGGGTACTTCATAATCCTTATGTGATTTCTGGTTCTGTTAATAATTTATCCCGTATTTAGTCAAGTTTGAAGCAATGAGTAATTTCTTGGTTATTGAGCTTTTTTTGGTGCAATTTATAATTTATTTACTTCTTTTATCGAAAAAATAAACAATTTCATTCATATCTACAGATGGTTCAGGCAACAATTGCATTAGAGGACATGATTAGAACTGAATACTTGAAGAATGAATGGTGGTACTGGTCATCTCTCTCCGCTGCTGCAAAAATTTCCACCGTAACTTCTCTCGCACTCCGCATATTCTCTCTTGATGCAGCTATTATATACGAGAAGACGTCGCCATCGCCGATTCAAGATCCGAATGACTATTTGGACCCAAGCAGTATACCAGAACAGAAGCTAGCTGGCGTGGATATAACAGAAAGGACCAGGGCAAGCAGCAGGAAATCTGGAAAGAAAAGAAAAGAACCAGAGGGTTAATCTGGGAACCCCATGATGTGTAACGCCTATCGAACTCAATCCAGAGGGTTTATTCCGGTGGTTATGGTGGTGGTAGAGGTCATTTTGTGGTTCATACTCTTCCATTGCTCCTCGACAAATTTGGAGTTCGTTTCGAAGTCATCGCTGCTGCAACCGTTACGCCCCTGCTGCCGACAGATCGTTTGTACATAGAGGTAACTTTTCTAACTGGGATAAGCTGTTCAGAGTGCATAGAGAGTATAAGTGTTGCTTTGTTCATAAGAACTGCTTCAGACTCCTACTCTAATCGATTATATGGTCCCTAGGCCCAATTTTGGACTGAATTGCTGGCTTTTTTTTTTTTTTTTTTTTTTTTTTTTTTCAATGCTTGGAGTGAGTAGGATCAATGATGTATATTCTTGCAGAGTGGCCCATTTAGAAGGATGCCGTCCTCAAAGAGCAAGATCCATAACACAGAAAAAGCATTATATGTATAAATAGAAAAAAGGGAAGTCTAAAACAAGAATTGATTGAAGCTCAGTTGTAATCATATTTAGTTCTTTACATTGCTTTCCTCATCCCCTCCCCAGCCGAGTACTTGTAGACGTCCGACCATCGTTCACCGGAGGGGAAGAAAACTCGTTCGGTTTTCCCCTGCATTAGTATCAACAATGGCTAAAGTTGTCCAGGTGCTTGATGAGCTATGACTTGTTTAGGGCCTTCTTTGATCAATGTAACAGGTATAAGGTAGTAGTGGCCTGATTTTAGATGATCTTGAATATTTATGCTTATAGCAATCAAAGATAGGTAGTTGTCTTCTCATTATTTTTTTATGGGCCGATTTCTCGACTCGAATTTGCTTAGTATGGTTACTTTTTCAAGTAACAGCGATACATTAGATATAAGCTTGAGAGCAAACAGGAATATGGTTTGCCACTGATATTTTTAGTATAACCTGAACTTACTACTTTTTTAGTTGAAGATATTCGGTGAATGAGAAGAAAGATATATATTGTAAATAATAAATTCATATCATAAGAAATGTTGGAAAAATAGATAAAAGAAGAATTGCACAAATCACCTCATAGTTTGTAACCATTAATAAAACATAAAACATGCTTCTATTTGTTCATTACTAAAACAAAATTTTCCACACATTTCTTAACTTGTTTATTTATTTTTATTTTTAAAGTTACGTAGGTAAACTTTTGTTGAGCTAAAAAATACAAAAATTCGTTGATAATGTTTACGAGAATTTATAGCATAGCTCGTACCAATAGCAAATGCTACAGGAAAATTTAGGATTTATTGAAAGAAAATGTGTTAGAAAAATAAAAAGAGTAATTGTGGTAGATATTTGTATTTTAGAAACTAATTACATGTCTATCCAATTTTTCAAATAATTGCAAATATATTTTTAAATTTTTTATTCATTTAAACATTTATCATAAAATCCAATTATGCCCTTAGACGAATTACGTTATGGATTTTATTTCTTATTTTTTATATTTCATTTTAGTTATATCATAATTAACTTCCTTCCTATTTTCACTCATAAAAGATTCGAAGGCTTCATTTTCTTTTTACAACATCTATATTGCCAATAGAGTGGAAACTTCACAAGTCACCACCAAGTTTATTTATTATCTCAGGTAAAATTATACATTTTTCATTTTGATCATTCATTATACAATTTCTATCATTCATTGTTACTGATAAAATTTTGGTACGAAATAAATAAGGTAATAATATTTTTATTTTAAACTTAGTTAATTCATCAAACTTTTATAGGATTGCAATATTTTTAAAGAGAAACTTACAATTTAGTCAAAACTAGAAAATAACTATAAATATGACAAATCTTAAAAATCAAAAAATATAATCATTGATATAAATGAATACATACTTTTTCATAATACTGATATTAAAGAGTATTATCACATACTTTCTCATAATATTGATATTAGTAAGTATTATCACATACTTTCTCATGATACTAGTATTAGTAAGTATTATCACATACTCTTCTAAAAAAAAGTATTATCACATACTTTTTTATAATATTAACATTTAATACAAGATTATTTATTATAAATACTCATTAATATATAATACATAATACAATACTATTTTTTTTTTTAAAGAAACATAATATAATATTAATAAGGTACAATATTATATTAATAATACATAATGATATATTAATGTGTATGAGAGGTTTACTCTCATAAAATACCCTACCATAAAACACTACTTATTAAATACCTTCGTAAAATAATATTTATTTGGTGAATGCTACACTACGATATATTTCAACAGTTATAAAAATATTTTCATGCATATAGTCATAAGAACATGTATTCCACTCCATGTTGGTCGGATAAGAAAAAAAACCCAACTTAAAGACAAATTTAAAGCTTTTTAGAAATCAAATAGGAATTTTTATCTTTTATGGATGATTCTGGCTATTGTTTCCTAATTTTTAAAAATTGAACACACAAGATCTCAACTAATTGTTGAAGGGGAGAGACGAAATTTTGGGGAGAAAAATTAGGAGGTTTAAGATACGGTTTTAGAATGAGAGATTCATGGTTATCAATATTTTATTTTCTTTATATTAGTTTTAAAAAGTTGGTTATAATGTTTAATTGAAGGATGTTTTGGTATTTTACAAATTAAGAATTTTCTTATTTTTTTAAAAAATGGATATCATTGCAAAAAGTTTACAAATTGGCTAGATATATAATATTCTATACAAATTTGGCTAATTGTATAAAGAACTCAAATAAAAAACACCAAAAATTTCACGGCGTTAAATTAGAAACTAATTTGTTCGTGAATTTCGAATTTCACAAATTTTCCAATATTTCTCTCTCCCATTCTTTTGTAACACATTTCGAAATTGTTACGGGTAGTGAGCGGACAGCTATCGGAGAAGAAGAGAATAGAGAGGTCAAAATTTGAAAATTAGAAAAAGACCATATAAATCTGTTATAGATTAATATTTTGCCGAAAAAAAAGCTATAATTAAAATAGAATGCTCAAAAGTTACTAAGTGTAAATTCTCTTTAATATAATCAATTTTTTCATTCGAGCAACACAATAAATTATTAAAGAAAAGAATTTGTGCCTCAAACTCCATCGTTTTTTGGTTTTTTCTTTTTTTTTATATATATATTTGTAACTGTTCGGGCCATATTTACACACTATCACTATTTTAAAAATTGCATCATTATAAAAAAGTTCCAAAATAAAATGGCAAAATTGTGATGATCTTCACCCGTCTTTTACAAATGAAAACTTATCTTCAACTTCAATAGTCGAAAATTTACATATTTGTCTAGTCTAATCGTCATTTACAAAAAATAAATAGATCGTAAGAATAAGATATATATACATCAAAGATTCGAAATTTGGTAACTAAACTAAATTCTAAAATTGGTGTGGGAGGATAATGAAAATTGTTAGATTCGGACTTAACATACAGTTATAGAACCTTTGTTTCCTCTTGCACTTCTATTTACAATCCATATCCAATCAACTTCGGCATTAAACAATGAATTTGCTTGGCTTGTAAAATGAAATGTCCTTCCTACCTAAGGTAAATAATAGTCATTTGATTAAAAAAAGTCTAGAATAATTTAGAATAAAATTCTAAATTTCTTTTGAAACATAATAGTCATTTCCTACAACAATTTAATTTTTATTTTGTACATCTCTTATAGGGGTGTACACTAACCCGACAACCCGAGAAACCCGAACCAACCCAACCTAAATTGTCGGGTTGGGTTGGGTTGAATACATAAATGGGTTGGGTTGGGTTGAAAATAATGGAATTTCATGGGTTGGGTTGGGTCAAGGGTTGACCTAAATCAACCCAACCCAACCCGAATTTCATATTTAGTTTTACAAAATATATATTTTTACCCATAACATAATTATTATGTTATTTAATTATT
>JBBMEF010000018.1:9545964-9564564 GCA_037832685.1 Sicyos baderoa | reverse complement strand
TCATCATTTCTACCATGTATACATCTTTCCTTAAGAAAGTAGGGGAAGACCAACCAACTTTTAAAAACAAAAAAAAAGTGGCTTCCCAATGTTTGTTTTTGTTTTTAAAAGTTGGTTAGTATACTCCTACTTTTTTGAAGGAAGATGGATAAATGGTAGGAATGATGAAGCACATCATAGAAAATTTGAGAGAGAATAGGCTTAAATTTGAAAAACCAAAAACAAGAAACCAAATAGTTATCAAACGGGGCCTAAATAAATAAGAGTGATCAAAATCATGATAGTGTTGAACTAAATTACCATCAAACAATAAACGAATGCCTACCAACCCAAGCCAAGTTTTGTAGTTGGGTTGGTTTTAATGTTTGTGCCTAATCTTATCCATATGGAGAGTAAAGAGAAGACCCCACCAAACCCAAATTTGTCACACAAATTTTATGAATAACAAACCAAACAATCAAAAACCTTATCCATCCTTTCTCCATTGCTTCAATTTGATTCACTCTTTTTTCTCTCAACATTTCCCAAAAGAGCAAAAGAAAAACAAACCGTAATGTTATTTGGGTCTTTGAATTGAGACCCTGTTTTTTAGCTTCAACTTCAATGGCGGCCATTATCTCCTGCAAGTTCTGCTCGTCGCTTGTTGCCTCCAAACCCTCAATACCCACCCGCCATTGTCGCTCCTCCAAGTTCTGGAATGGCGCTTGCAGCAAACGATTTGGCCCTAAATCTGAGCTTCAGAATGTGAAGGTAAGATTTGGTTATTCAATTGTAATGTACATTAATTGGTGGTTTTGCCTGATAGGATTTGTCTTTTTATGTTCTTTTGGATGAATTCTGCTTCAATTCATGTGAATTTGGTTAAAACTTTGAGGATGATGGTGTCATTTTAATCTCTCAACTTTTAAAAATATCATATGCATTCTTCAAATTGTGGTTCTAAGAAGTCCTTGCATCTGACTAAATAATGATACAATATGTCTATGCATAAGGATTGGTATAGCACAACATAAGGAAAGGTTAAAAACGTTTTGATTTTTTTTTTTTTTTTGATATCCGTGACTGTCCGGGCCAATTAATTCGTAGGTAGGAGGTGGTCACCATGGGGTTTGAACCCATCACTTTATGCACCCCAAGGCCCCCTTTGACCAATTGAGCCACACCATGATGGTTGGTAGAGCACAACATAAGGAAAGGTTAAAAACTGGTTGGATGAATCAAAGTGGCACTGGTCAAAGACATGTTGTGATGATCAACGTTTTAACCGTTGACCAATATATATAGTTAAGGGCTTAGAGAGAATGGTTTCAAGTCATGGTAGCCATCTGATTATAATTTAATATCATATGGTAACCAAATGTAGTAGGGTCTGAAAGAATAGTTGAACTGTGTGCAAGCTGATTTGACACTCCCATTATAAAATAATAATAATAGTAGTAATAGTAGTTAACCATCATGGAGTGACTCAGTTGGTCAAAGAGGGTCTTGGGGGGGTGGGTTCAATCCATGGTGGCCACCTACCTAAGAATTAATTTCCTACGGGTTTCCTTGGCATCCAAATGTTGCAGGGTCAGGCGGTATGTCCCGTGACATTAGTCAAGATGCGTGCAAGCTGGCCCGGACAGTCACGGATATCAAAAATAATAATAGTAGTAGTTAAAATAGACACAGTCGTTGAAGTTCAATGTCAAAATTTAGAATTTGACTTGTGAATTGAGAAAGAAACGATAGATGGGTTGAGTGAGTTTTTTTTTTTAATTTTTTTTTATCAGAAAGGCAGGTCATTGTGCTTGAAGGAGTTTGCAATTTCAACGGCATTGGCATTTAGTTTAATCACAGGGGTTCCTGCTTTAGGCTCTTCTACAGATGCATATGCAGCTGCTGGTCCAGTGATTCCCGACCTCTCCGTGTTGATATCTGGTCCGCCAATAAAGGATCCCGGAGCTTTGTTGAGATATGCTTTGCCTATTAATAATAAAGCTATCAGGGAAGTTCAAAAACCACTTGAAGACATTACTGAAAGTCTTAAAATTGCAGGAGTCAAGGCACTTGATTCTGTGGAGAGGGTAAGTTACAGGATTGTGATTTTATCCTTCCAACTCTTTTGTGGTTGTAGTAGTTTATGAAGAAACTTTGAGGTAATGAGTAGTTTCTCATTAGTTCATATTCATTTGACCATGATGTTGTTTCTGTTTTTCTTTTCTTTTTTTGTCTTTAAAACAGAAATGTTATCTAATGGTTCTTAGATATGTTCCTTCTTGCTCTATAGAATGGGAGGCAGGCATCTCGAACGCTCAATCAGGGGAAGAATTTGATTGTATCAGGGTTGGCTGAATCAAAGAAGGAACACGGCGTCGAAGCTCTCGGTAAACTGGAAGTTGGACTAGATGAGCTCCAAAAGATTGTGGAAGACAGAAATAGAGATGCAGTTGCACCAAAACAAAAAGAGCTTCTTAATTATGTTGGCAGGTGAGTATTATGGCATACATCATATTCTCCATGCTGATGGCTGCAATCTTATTATTTTTCTAGAGCAAACTTGAGATGAATGACATTCTCATAAGTTATCGATCGTCCCGGATCAGATGAACTATGATTATTTTCCTTTTTGTTTTATAATGGGAGGCTTCGAAAACATGTTGGACACTGCATCATGCGGCTTAGGTCTTAGGGTTATATTTATTTTAATTTTTGGAGGAGTTAAATTCAGAGATTGGTGTCACAAACAAATCTTGCACAAAATTGATTGCTGAAACTAAAGAAGCATAAACTTATGGATATAATTTGGATGAAAGGAAAACACTGAGTTTAACCTTCAATGTAGGTTTAGGTAGTATTTTCTTTAAATGATCTCTCTTCAACTTAATTTTCTAGCTCTACACAGCATAAGAAAATATTAATTGAACCTAACAAGTTTTGTGAGGATTGCCAATTAGGAGTGCAACAATCTAAAATGGAGGCTAAGGAGATTATAAAAAAATAATAAAAATAAATCATCTGACTAGTTAGAGTTAGGAAAAAAAAAACAAGAGGGATATGCTTTGTATGTTCATCCTATCATTGATCTGAGTCCAACCATTAAGAACAACAAACTTGTTTAATATGTGGAAATTAGGTTAGAAGGTAAAGGCGTAATAAAAGATAATTGTCGTTAAACTATAATCTCATATATACCCTTGTCACTGACTGCAGCTGAGATCTTCCTGGGGCATTCGGTTTCTGCAGTGTTGAAGAGGATATGGTTGATGGCTTCCCATACGAAGTGCCCGAGGAATACAGAAATATGCCTGTATTGAAAGGGAGAGCAGCTGTGGATATGAAGGTCAAAGTGAAGGACAATCCGAACATAGACGAGTGTGTTTTTCATATAGTCTTAGATGGCTATAACGCTCCTGTAAGTGCTGGGAATTTCATCGACTTGGTCGAAAGGCGCTTCTATGATGGCATGGAAATCCAAAGAGGTATATATAGAAGCTAGTTTTTTACTTAATTACTACAGATTGATTAGGTCTTGTGGTCAAGAGGGTGAACTAAGAGTCGATGGATTCAATTCTTGGTCGTCACCTACTTAGAAATTTATTTTCTACCGATTTCTTTGACCATCAAATGTGATTAGGTCAGATGGTTGTCCCGTGAGAATAATCGATGTACGTGTAAGCTGGCCCAGACAGTCACGTAAATCGATAAAAAAAACCTAATTCATATAATTATTCTGAGGGATTTCTATGTTGTGATACTTTTGAGTTTATAAAGAGAGAGAGAGAGAGAGATTCTAGACTCTGTAGTCTGTTGAACATGTTCTTACTAGACAGAGTTTTGATTGTGTTGTTGCAGCTACAAAACCTTGATATCTTCATATTATAATATCACTCAACAAGGCTACTATATTTTTCTTGTTATTGCAGCCGATGGCTTTGTTGTTCAGACTGGTGATCCAGAAGGTCCTGCCGAGGGTTTCATCGATCCTAGTACTGAGAAAACCCGAACCATACCATTAGAAATCATGGTGGATGGGGAGAAAGCACCTTTCTATGGGGAAACTTTGGAAGTAAGGCCTTTTTTTCTTTCAAGCAGCATTAACACTGACCAATATATTTATGCACATGTAAACAATTAGAGCTTTTATTAGGTATCACTGTCTCATTTTCACATGAGTTTTATCATGTGTTTCAAACAGGAGCTTGGTCTATACAAGGCTCAAACAAAACTTCCCTTCAATGCATTTGGAACCATGGCCATGGCTAGAGAGGTGATAGTTCTTTCTCTCTCTCTCTTCATTTCTTTTAAATCTAAGCTGTCAACCATCATGGAGTTGCTCAATTGGTCAAAGAGGGTTTTGGGGTGCATAAAATGATGGGTTCAATCCATGGTGGCTACCTACCTAGGAATTAATTTCCTACGAGTTTGCTTGACATCCAATTGTTGTAGGGTCGGACAATATGGCCCGTGACATTAGTCAAGGTGCGCGAGAGCTGGTCTAGACAGAATATTTAATATGAGCTGCCAAGTTCATGTGTTTCATTACTTTCCATGCAGGAATTTGATAACAATTCAGCATCTAGTCAGGTGTTTTGGCTGCTGAAAGAAAGTGAACTTACTCCTAGTAATGCTAATATATTGGATGGTCGGTACACCGTGTTCGGTTACGTCACCGAAAATGAGGATTTCTTGGCTGATCTTAAGGTTGGCGACGTTATAGAGTCGATACAAGTAGTCTCTGGCCTAGATAACTTGGTGAATCCAAGCTACAAGATTGCTGGTTGAGGAGGTTTATTAATCTAGTTATAACAATACTGACATTTGCCTTGTGAGTCAATTCATTGGTTATGCATTCAGCCTTTTGTGGTTCTTAGTCTTGCTTCTTTTCTGTTCTTTTTTCTTTTCCTTTTATTTACTATTATTATTATTTTGATAAACCCTTTTGAGGGACATTGAATATCCCAAGGCCCACTATCTTTATTTTTTAAGTTCATTTTTATTCCAAAATCAGATTTTTTACTTCTTTCAAAGTTTGAGCTTCAAATCTTCATACTCCACATTTGTTGTAAAACTGAAAATCTGAATTACATTTTAAAAGCTTCATTTTTATGTCACCATGACGTGAATTGTATCATTGTTAATTATTGTATGATATTGTAATTACAATTTATTCTTTTTTCTTTTCTTTTCTTCTTTTTTGAAATCCAATTTATTCATCTTGGTGAGCTAGTAAGGGTGGCATTTTGGCTTCTTTAATAGGTTGTATTTCAAACTTCATAATCACCGATTTGATTTTGAAAATCGATAGTTAAATAAAGTGACTAGATTTTTTTGTTTAATTGAGTTGACTAAACTATAACTAGTTTTTATGTCAAGATTATGTAATCAAAGTTTAGTTTTCTAAATTATAATTTTAAAATATCGAGTCAATTAATTCGATTTTGTAAGTTAATTGATTTGATTACCATTTAGATGGTTTGAGCCATTTAAATTTCAAAGGGAAAAACTCATGGTAATGGTTAATCATCGTTAATTTTGACTAAAACTCGAGCCATATCGACCCACTGAACCCGAGATTATGAGTTTTTCCTTCAAATGAAAGACACAGCATTGCCCAAATATTATTAATGAAGCTTTGTAAATGTTCAATCCAAATTAACAGAAGAACATTAAAGCTTATCTTTCAAGGAAGATTTGCTCTTTTTTTTCTTCACAGTGAGAAGGAAGGGATTGCTAAGAAAGAAAAGCTTCACAAAATATTGCTTAGCTATGGCTTAGATATTGCTTAGCTCATCTTTGAACCTATAGCCTTCACTTGACTCTCAAGTTCTGATTCCTTTTCAATTGGACAAATTACAATTTGAATATCTTCGATATCGCATTGTTGCTGCTGCCATCTTTTTCCTCGAATGAAACACGTTCAAGGCCCTCGATACTTGCGGAAGCATAAACAGCCTTGAGACTGATCGAGGGGGATCATACCTCCGCCCTTCGATGTGTCAATTGCTTCCAACATGGTTACAACCTCATCCATCTCTGGGCGCTTGTCCGGGTTAGCATCCCAACATCGCTTCATTACATTTGCAAGCGAGCTCGGGCAACACCGCGGAATCTCTGGCCTCAGATTCTGCAGTTAGAGAAGATGGGCTTTCATTTTCAGCTTGTATTGAAGTTAGGTACATTGTCTATTCAGAATCAGATATTGTTGCTATCATTATTGAATGGACAAAGTTCATTCACAATATCAGATGACCAAAGATATGTGATTTCTACTTTCGACCTACCTGTCGGACAACAGCTGAAGTCACTTCTGAGAAGCTAAGGTCGGGATACGGCATATCGCAGCAGTATGTTTCCCACAAACAGATGCCAAAGCTGTAGACATCACATTTCCTGTTATATGGATTGCCATTGAGAACCTGCCAAGTTTGAAGTCATCCTAATGTCAGATCTGAAGGATAGCAGAAATCCAAGTAAACAAACTGAACAGCAATCATAAGAAAGGAGGGCTAAGCTTTAACCAATCTGCTTTGAAAATGAATCCATGCTCTTATATAATTTCTTATCTTTCAGTTAGTCTTTTTTTGTCTGACTCGAAACCGGAAAAGGTTGAAATAATATGAGCTTGTATGAGGTGTAACAAGTTTCAGTCACTGTAATTTACCTATCTCAAAACTTACATACAACTAAAAAGAATGTTTTTTTGCATTGTGATCAAACTTCTGCGCACCTATGAAAGAAGTAACTAGTAAGCAGCCGAATCTTCTATTCGTTTATCGACTAATTCAAATGTTACTAATGTAGTCTGGCGTAATGTAGTCCTCGTGACTTGCAGGAGTAGACCCAGATGGAGTAAATCTAATGATTGAGCCAGTGGTTTCTAGTTAAATTGGTTTTTCATTTGCAACAATAACATATATTTTAACACTGAATAAAGATATGAAAACTCCATCAGAAAGACTTGCTTATAAATCCCACAAGATTCAAGATACTGAATAGTGGAGGCTATAGTAAAAAGCTTAACATTGTGTGCAAGGGCAGAAGAGAGTTTTGAGTTCATTGCATGGTTCGATATTCAAGGCAATTCAAGAGCATACCTCTGGAGCCATATAGCCCAGGGTTCCGGTCTCGCCAGTCATGTCATTGGGATTTGAGGCCTCAACACGGGCAACGCCGAAGTCTGCAATTTTTACCGTTCTCGTTTTGTCCAGAAGCATATTTTCTGTTTTGACATCTCTATGAACAATCTTCTGTGAATGAAGATAGCTCAACCTACAAATCATAGCTCCCCTTGAGTTTAAAATCACAAGTCTAATAAAAAAGAATTCAGATGTCCAAGAAGTTCTAGAATTCAGTGGGAATGTGAAAAAGAAAAATAAATAAATAAATAAAGATGGAGATTCGGTATTCGAAATTAACCCTCTTGCGAGGTCTAATGCTAGCTGGACGACTACTTTGAAAGCCAGCTTTTTCCTCCTGTTCTTTATGAGGTAAGTTTTTAGAGCACCTCCGGGACAATATTCAACAACAACGCAACAAATATTGCTTGGCATGCCAATTTGGCCGTTTTCGGTTTGTATTTGTAGATCTGAGGAGCCTATTGTTGCTCCTATAAACTGCAAAATTATGAAAAGACCATAAGTAATCTTTAAAACCTAAAAATAAGACCCTCAATATGATACCCTTAGATATGAAACAAAGATAGAGTACATTTGTATCCGGTAACCGATAAGAATGTCCAATCCTATTAGGAGTAGAATAAGGAATACCTAATCCAATTGAGAGTAGGATAAGAAATACCCAATCTTATTGGGAGTACCCGAGTAGGATACCTAGATAAGGATACGAGACTATCAATAAGTGGGGTGGAGAGGTAAGGATATTTGAGATGCATTGAAATTTGAGATAGTGAGTATCTAGGATGATCTAGTACCTCAAACACTTGGGTTATCTTGTATATTAACCTCGTACTCTGTCTCATTGTAGGTTCTAAACATCATGCTTAAAGACTCGAAGCCAATGACAAATACATTATAATTATTAATACTACTACTACTTGTTGGATCATGTTAAATCACCAATCAACCCAAAAGTTTAAGCCGATAGGTTTGGGTGAATTTAATTATATCAACCAACATTTCTCTCAAGAATGAACATCAAGTGGAAATCAATATTAATTAAAGATGAAACAACTCGAAAGGGGTTTAAACACTAGACCTCTTGCTATGATACCATGTTGAATAATGTTAAATTATCAATTAACCTAAAAGCTTTAAAGTTTATGGGTTGGAGTAATAATTATATAGACCAACACTACCGCTTCATAATTGTCGTCCTTTGCATGGCAGATACCAGATGTATGCTCTCAATAGTCATAGAATCGTAAAGCAATTACCTATCTGATGAAGGGAACATGATAAAATAATTGACAAATACTCCTACATATAAGTAGATATGCTAATTCATGAAGAAATTGGTAAGCTAGCAAAGGAAGCATTGATAATTACAATTTACAAGCTTTCACAAATTGTCGATATGTCCAAGTGGTTAAGGAGATAGACTTGAAATCTATTGGGTTTCACCCGCGCAGGTTCGAACCCTGCTGTCGACGCTATTATTTTTTCTTGTTTCCAAAAAAAAAATTACAATTCACAAGCTTTTATAAGCTAGATTAGTATATTCATTGGTAACCAAAATAGACATAACATAACCTTCATGCATTTAAACCTATAAATTAATTTTCGATTATGTCATGATGGAAGTCTGTTAGGAAACACACCATAGAAATTTACCTTTGTAACATTAGGATGGTCAAGCTTGTGCCAAACAGCAACTTCTTGTGTAAAAGCCGCTCTAAGCGATGCGATTTCTGCCTCCGACCTATGACCCTCTTCCCCCCAGTCAAGAAGCTTAACTGGGAAAAATCAATTAACATTTAGTCTCTTAGAGAATATTGTTCACTAGACTTTTAATGCATTATTAGAACAAATGCCTGAATGAAACAGAGCTTAAACTATTTCTAGTTTTGGCAGCTTACAAATCTAGATGACTATCCAATAAGTAGCATAAAAATCTCATTTATAATCTAGTTAATTCCTTTTATGATGTTTTCCATTTTCAATTTCATGTGCAACTGTGTCTTTTAAAAGGGGTCTATATCAACAATTAATGGGGACACACAAAAGTTCCCAAAAAGAACAGTGCAGCAGTTAATGCAAGTAACTGTCTGCTCAACCCAATCTCGTGAATCACGGTTTTGTTGAAGAAGATAATATCTACAATGACTATGAGCCCATAACTCCAAAAAAGAAGATTAAAAAAAACAAACAATACTTT
Organism: Sicyos baderoa; assembly: GCA_037832685.1. Classification (NCBI taxonomy): domain Eukaryota; kingdom Viridiplantae; phylum Streptophyta; class Magnoliopsida; order Cucurbitales; family Cucurbitaceae; genus Sicyos; species Sicyos baderoa. The sequence goes on along the minus strand of JBBMEF010000018.1, from coordinate 9,555,249 downwards.
ACTACTTCTACCCTGATCATTTTTTATATCTGCGAGTGTCTTGATCAGTTTACGCATACATCGACTATTCTCATGGAACATACTATCGTCTAACTCTACACTATTTGAATATCAATAAACCCGTAGAAAATATTTACTAGGTAGGTGGTCATGCCTCTTAGATCCTCGAGGAGGCCCTTAGACCATTAGGCCAATCCACGATGGTTATAAGCTCATCATTTTCCATCCATCCCCTAACTCACTCTCTTTCTAATTGGGCAAAAATAATTGATGTAGCAGAAAAGGGCTAAATCCTCATTTTATCATAATTTCAAACAGGTTTAAGGCAAATCCTTCCTCACAAGACATCAATTTCTCAGCCATTCATTTATGAACAAACTCTTCCACAGAAATTCAAAAAAAAAAAAAAATAATGATGCCCATATCTGGTTTTCCACCATTAAACAACGAACATGCAAATTCAAAATCTGGGTGTTCAGCATAATACCATAAGCAGATAATCAAAAAGCCCCAATGATGAATGCAAGCACAAAACCCAAAGAAAACAGACCCAATTTCAAGCAATCTTCAACCATGCAATAACAAACAACAATCCATTTGGGCATTAACAGAGAGTAAAAATCCAGTACCAGCAACATCCAGGCCATCATAAATCCCACGATGAACAGTCCCAAAAGTTCCACGAGCAATAACGCTTTTAATGATGAGCTTAGAAGGGTCAATCTCCCACTCCTGCCTCGTGCTCGCCGCCCTTCCACCACCGCCGCCGCCGCCGTCCTCATCCTCCCTCCTCTTGTTCTTCTCCATAGTCCATGCCTTGCTCAAATGCCTCTGCAACTGCTCGTCCAAGCTCTTGAGGTCGATTTGATCTGCCCTCACATACCCACCTCCAGTTTCGCTCTTCTCCTTCATATTTGCCCTTCAATTCCACAAAATCAGAGACAGAAATTCAATGGTGATGGGTTTGTGTTTGTGTGATTTGTGGGTTTGAACAGAGAGAGAAAAAGAGGGGAAATAATAATGGCGAGCACAAGAAAAGTACAAGCAGGGAGAGTGGTGGGGGAAATGGATTTTAGCTGAAAAAGAAGCTTTTTTGTCCCACATCGCTTGTTTTTGCCTTTCAAAACGCTCTGTTTTTATATACAGCACATACTCTCTTCTTCTTCCTCTTTACTTCCCAATTTTATTCTTCCGGGGAAGGTTACAAATATACTATACTTTTCTTTTTCTAGTTTTTGTTTTTCGAATAATGTCATGGGATATACTATTGACCCTATAATATTTAAATAATAAGAAAATTTGTAACAAATTAATTGTCAAGTAAGTGATTACTGTAGATTAAAGATCAACTAAAATAGAAGTTGGGGCGGAATTGAAAATGCCACTTCATTATTTTAGGACTCAAAACAAATAAAAGATCAGTCTTTAATTAGTATCATTCATAGGTTTGAAAATTTCAAATTAGATATTATTAATAGAGTCTATCTGTATCACCGATTAAGTGACATATATTAAAATAAATTAATAATATTGATTTGGGTTATTATTTGAAATTGATTAGTGATATTGATAGATATTTTTTTAAAAAAAAATATTGAATTAATAGTCTATCAATGTTATGATAAGATCTATCTACTATATTAATTAAAATTTTATTGTTTGAATTTAAATAGAGTATACATGAAGGACAGTATAAGATTTAGGGATTATTTGTAAAGGACAGATAGTTTTTAGATTCTTGGAATGTTTATTTAGAATGGAAGAAATTCGGGAGATTTTTTTCTTTATTGTTATTTATTTTTTCTTTTTTATTTACTCATATATATAATGGGCAAAGTCGTAAATACGTTTTTTTTTCTATTTTGTATCAATAATTAGAATTAATGCTTAGTTATTGGGCATATGCAGCAAAGTTATTATTTTTGTTGATAAAATTTATCGATCATAACATAATTATCTTGTTTACTTCTTTCTAAACTCTTGGTAAAAGAATAGGGGAAAAAGTGTTTATGAATTTTTTTTTTTTTTTTTTTAAGAAAAACTAAAACGCACAAAATCATAATTATACAAACTTAATGTGTATGCTTTTTTATGAAATTTAATTTGTGTGGTAAATATTTTTAGATATGGCAGCACTTGTTACAATATTTTATTTTAAAACTGAAATGTTGACCACTTATCTATATTGATTTTTTCAGTAATATTTTTATGGTAATGTTTTTTTTTTTATAATTCGTTATGCGGTAGTAAATTGATTGTTAGATAGCTAGTCAAATATATTGAATTCATAATTTTCTGATTTATTAAGAATTTTTTAGTCAATTCCATAATAATTCAGGTGATGAATTTAAATTTATGATCTTTTAATTATAAACAAACTACAACCTTATTATATTATTGTAGACCAAACAAGATTGTAGTTTGATTGTCAACCAATCATACTTTAAATTAGGTTGATATTGTTGGTCTCGAGAATGAATCCTAGTTGATACATTCAAAAAAAAAAAAATTACATCATTGTAGAATTAGATGAAAATAGACTTTCTAAAGTAATTTATGGAACTCAATCATAATGGTGAAGAATGCGAATAAAAGATTCATAAAATTCAATTGAAGATTTTTCTCCATGCCACTCCAAAATTTTCTCTTTACATTCCAATTATAAACTTTAGTTAGGTAGCCAAACAAACAACAATCAATACAATTCTTAGCTATGCTAGATATTTAGGACTTTATCAAGTTTCCCCTTATCATTTAAGAATATATTGCTGAAATGTGCCCCAATGTTTGTGGTGAGACATAGCACCACTTAGTCTCCAAAAAGAATGAAAAGGAGTTTTTTTTTTTTTTTTAAATTCATGAATGTCTTCTATACACCTCGACTAATGTCACATGATATATCATATGACCTTACAATATTTAGATACCAAAAAAACTCGTAGGAAATTAATTAGGTGTCGAAAAGGAGAAATGTTATACACAAAATTTTCAAACAAAAAAAAGTAGTATTTTGTTTAGTACACTTTTAGAAAAGTATACAAAGAATGTTATTTGATGTGAAGGGAGGGCAATTGCTTTTAAGTGACACCCATGAATTTTCTGTCTAAAAAAAACATTGAAATTTATTTATTTATACCATGAATAAGATCCTATTCCAGTGGGAAACAATATGATGCTCTTTAAAAATAAAAATTATACATATAAAATCAGAATCTGCACATTTTAGTAGGTGCTCAACTCCTAAATATGGTTAAATTCAAAAGAAAAATTGCTATCTTGCACACATACATATCATAAGAGCTTCCAAGTATTTAATTATATTGTTGAGCAATAAATGATGAAAATGCAATTTTAAAAGCCTAAACATTTGATGTTTTGTTCATGGATGACACCCTCTATTTATAACCAATTCTCTAACAATCATATTATATATTGTTCAATAATATATCCCTATTCTAAACCCTATCATATTTCTTTACCATTTAATCTGAAAGATTTTTGCTACTACACGATGGTAACCAATGGAATAACATTAAAACAAAATTGATTTCAATAAGTCCTATTGATTTTCGGCTTTTGATTTTAATAAACTCTTGTTAATATGACAACAGTAATAACATTTTGGTCTAAGAACACGCTAATTTTCGACTTTTTTGTTTAATAAGTTTAATAATTAATAATTATAAAAATATTAAACAGGTCTTTCAACTTACAACTTTATGCCTAATTGAATTTTCTCTAATAAAAAAATTAAGTTTTCAATCATCTATTAAACACAAATTGAAAACTTGTAAACTTGTTCAACACAATCAAAATAACCACCACCGGTAGGCTTATGGTAAAAAGGAGAATGAGAAAGGAGAATGAGAATGAGAATGAGGAAGAGAATAGGAAGGAAAACGATTATGAGAGATGATTATTTGTATTTGGAGTGAAGGTAATGATAATGGGAAGAATGATTATTTGAATTTAGGATAAAGGTAATGATTAGGAGAAAAATAAAATAATGAGTATAATGAGACTGAAAAATAATGATGTGATGTATGAAAAGTTGTTGGTGAGAATAAATAGTAGTTTAATGATTTTAGGAAAACGTGATTATGGGAGGATTGATTTCTGATGGCCCAAACACGAGTAATCATCTTCATTCTCATTCTCATTTTCTTCCTTATTCTTGGTGACTCAAATACCCCCTAAAAGGTTATAATGTCAAACTCGTAAGAATCGTTAAGTTGCACACAAGGCGTTAGACGGACACAATCCAAAGTTAAGAATTTATAATATTATACTTATCAAAATTCAAGAATCAATTAAACACAAAATAAAAAATTTAAAAACATAAAACACTTTCTAACCAATTAATTCTGCTACTCCCCCGTGGCAAACAGTGAATTTTTTTTTTTTTTTTTCAAATTGTGAATTGTTATTTTTAACTAAACGATTAAAAGTATATTCAACCGTGGAGACTGAACAAAACATTAACTGCCAATGCAGCAAAATTACTGCATAAATTAAGTATGAAGTAATGTTAGATGCAAGCTAAAGAAGAAGGCCAAGAACAGCCGAGCTTAACTAACATGATGTATGATCTGTTACGAGTTCGGAACTCCGCATTTCCAAATAAGGATGAATTTAAAAATAAAATAAATACAAACAAACCGTGAAGCCAAACCTTTTTTACTTGAAGAGGGCACTGAAAGAGAGTCACGGGGCTTAAGAGTGATGTTACCTGTTTTCTGTGGGAGTTGGACTTCGATGGATGGATGGTTGAGATTTTAGGTGCCTCGTGAATTTCTCATGCAATATCCAGATTGATTGATTCACCCTTTTCCACAAACCTGCAAAGTTTTTCAAAATTCTTATTTCTTAGACTTAAAAACAAATACAAATATGACATAATAATTCATTCACAACCAAATATAGTAGGATCAAAAGATTGTAACATAAAAATAGTCTAATTGTGCATTAAAATAATGATTTTTCCCAACCTAAACCCCTCTCCCCATCTTTTTTTATACTCGTACGAGTAACCAAGATTAGTTACCGCAACCATTCTCTCTAGATAATCATCTTACTTTACTATGTTCGACCGACCAGATAAATTGCAATGTAACTCTTAGAATATTCCATTCTAGATAGAAGTTTACCATGACTTACACTCATATTCACTCCCTAGACAGTTTTTACTAAGATAACAAATAATCATCATCATCAAGGTGTCACAAAGCAGAAGTACTAAAATTGTTCAAACTTCAAAGCTCACAATTCCAAACCATTGTGTAGAAGGCTAATATTGTTCTATACTGACATGACTTTAGGAGAGTATTTGGCATTACAAACAGGAGTGTAATAAGATGTACAAAAACTGAATTCAAAAAAGACAGAAATGCAAATGAAAACATGTCAATGATAACCATTCACAAACTAAAATAAAAGCTGTCAGGCAGGCTCAAAATCTTCAGCATTTGTCCCAAAAGGTTGATAACAAAATTTGCTGAACAAAAACTCCGCCGTGGCAGGATCGATCCTCCAGCTAAACCAGCTCGAAATCAGTAAGGCATGTCATGTACAAATTCCTCATGGGTCTAATTTTCGAGGAGAAAATGTCAAAATATCGAACACATAAACGTAAGGCTGTGTGATGATGTTATAGTAGTATTGGTCTTTTTTTGTGAAAGAGTATCAGTAATCTCAACAACAGGAACATCAAATGCGGCGTTTCTTCTTATCCGGGGTTTCGTGTATTTGTGTTTTAATCCCATATGTTTTCAGCTGAAAGTTTTCAAATGCTTCTGAAATGGCTTCTACCTGAAAATTATTACATGGAAAAGAATTGAAGATTGGAAACAGAAACAAAAATATGACTCACAATAATCTTCCATCAAAGAATACAGACCAGTTCAGGTTTCTTGGAATACACCCTTACTATCATATCTTGATATGATGTTGGCAGTAAATGGCTAACGCGATCATCAGAAATCTTGAATTTATCGTTGCTATCAAAATCCTGAAAAAAAACTGAACCTGTTATAATAATGCAAATAGATAGAATGACAAAACAAGAGAAGGGATGTGACACTTTTCTGGAATGTCTTGAAATTGTTGACAGAATGATCAAAATATTCCAAACATGACAGGAAAAATATAGAAAATATATATATTAAAAGAAAAGATAAACTGGAATTTTTTTTAAGAAAATAGAAAAATGAAGGATATTTTTATTGCAAAAGAAGGATAAAAGTTCTAACTGTTATTAGGTTGATCCAAAAAGACATCATTTGTATGTGCAAGCACTCGTACATACCAAGACTTAACGTCGTTTTCATTACAAGCAATGTTTTAAAAGGCTCGCTCAGGCACATGGCAAAGCAAGCACACCTAGGCTCAAAACGAATGTCTAGTGCATCGCTCGGCACCTTGTGAGCGCCTTTCCTGGAATAGATGAAGGTAAAAAAGGTATGCACCTTCATCTAACCCTAAAGGCAAAAATTATGTCGTTTAGGGGTTTTTTGTTTTTTATTAACTAAAAAATAACATTTACTAATCAATGTATTTTCTTTAATATTATCACTCCAACCATGATAACTCTTACTTATTAATATGTTCTTATTAATACTGTTCTTATATATATAGTAACGCCTCACACACAAAAAAAGCCCTCCCTTTTATTTTCGTCTTGGGCCTAAGCTTCCATAGGTCGGTTATTGTGCCTTGATATTTTTTTTTTTTTGAAACAATGGTCACCACGACCGTCCTTAGGCCAGGCACCGGGATACATCGAAGGAATGGAGGCACGGGAGGTGTCTACAAATTAATGTCACAGGTGAGTCTCGAACCATAGACCTTGGGGGAGCACACCTTCTTCAACGAACTGCGTTAAGCTTTTTCAAGCACTGATTACAAGTGAATATCATGCCTCAACTAAATAGCTACTTCACATACTTATTTTCAACCTCTCTATTTTTCAATCTCCCCTCTTCTTTGTTTTAATGATGTTGGAACTAAGAAAGAAGACATTGAGGTTGGAAAGTCGAGATGTCAGTTTATGAAAACCCGTCTTTGGATAAAAAAATCACAGAACTTTGAGATTACTTGAATTCATTATTAAATTTAAGCAAACAATTAAATAGGCTAGTCCATTTTTCATGCTCACATCCATACACATAATATACGTATAACTTAATATTTTAAGATTAATATATGCTTATCACACACAATAATAATTAATAACAAAATAAGTCCAGTTACATATAATCTGGCAGGACAAAGATTCAAAACAATAACTATTTGTACCAGTGAACATAACCCCCATTCAAGGTTCATCATTGACTATATTTAAAGGTCCAAGGTAGATATCATGTTATGTCACCTATAGGCTATAATATTAATTTTTTTGATATTGAATAACGACAAAGATTCACATAAAAAGCTTGTAAGCTCTGAAAAATCTAATTTGACAAGTAACAAAAGGCTCAAAGGTTAATGGGTGAAGAAATGTACCTTGAAAAAATGAATCCTGGAGATTAAACATGCACAAAAAGAGAGATCAAATTAGCAACAAATAGTTTATAATTATCACAATTACTGCACCAAACTGGCCCCCAAAAAAATTAATTATATTCTCAACAACCTTTCAAGAGGATTATTTCTGCCACTTGTCAAGTCAATCCTCACATTGCTGACAGCAACGTCATTCTCTTGTAGCATCACTCCACCATTTTTCTAAACAATGATTTCACAATAATGCTAAAACTCAGACTCTAATTCGTTACCGCATAGCAAATGTTTAGACATAAACAAAAAGTCTGAGAAAAAACCTGAGAACAAACAATATCTTTAGCAGTTACATCCTTGAAATTTTCCAATTTGTCTTTTGGGACGGCGTATTCATTACAAAACTGGGAAAGTAGAACAGTTCATCAGTGTAAGCTTCATCATGTAACATCTACATAAATCTACAGCACTTTCCCATTATGCAACATTGAAGTGCAAAAGGGATAGTGAGAAAAAATGTCAGAACCTGATAAAGATTTCTTCTGCGAATTCGCAAGATCAGATCCCTAGATTGTTTCAGTTCTTGTTCTGTAGCTGTCTCAATTGATTTAACTACAGTATCATCTAACTGCATTTTACCAGAATAAGAGAAACACAGTGAACAACAAACACAGTGAAACTATCACGAGCATGAGAACTCTGATAAATAGTATTTAAAACCTTCCAGTACTGGGATGGATCGTGGATGTAAGACGAAATTTCGAGATAATCATTTGCCTCCAACAGAGCATCAACTATCATAAGCTCAATGGCCTGCATTTGCAGAAAAAAAAGATTATCTTTGTCTTTTAAGGGGTAGGATTTGTAGAGGATAAGTTTTGGCTAGGGAGGGAAGGGATTAGCATCAAAACAAATAATAAAGTGTTATTCTCTCCATTCCTACCTTAACTTTCGGGTGCATATAAACTGTTCGATACAAATCAGCCCGAGTAGCGAACAACTTGTGAATGGTAAGATCTGGAAAATTATAACTCATAAGCTAAAATTTTACAAAGGCTGCCTAAAATTCAAATAAACAGATATAGGCTGATGTTAGGATACTAACAGTCCTTCGCCTTGTAGCAAATTTCATCATCTATTACTCGCATGGACTCCATTAACCTGCATGGCAATCACAGACAACGTTGGAACAATCTACCCTTAAACAAAAGTCTACACCCTCCAACCCCCAATAAATAAATAAAAGGTAAAGACATGATAACCATACCTTGGAAACTGAAAGTTACATCCTAGACCACAAGCTCGGCAATCACGAACAATATAATCAAACCTAAAGTAATTGAAATGATTCAACTGGCAGGCTCGTAATGAAATATTAAATTTGAAAAATCAACGACCAATTACTTACTTGTCCACATCAATTCCATTTCGTCCATTTGCAACGATGTCGTACAAGAATCCCTTCTCCCTTGAACCCTATTTATCACACAGAAAATGTATATACAGACCATAGAATTCATTGACCTCAATTTATATGAACTTCTCCCAGCAAAGAATTCCCAAAACATAAGAATAAAAAAATCCTACCTTTGGCCGAGTAAATTCAGAACTAGATAGTATCATCTCCTGAAAAAATCAATAAGTACGAGTATTAACCCTTTAAAACATTAACTTGAGTTTTTAACACACTAGGCATCAGGCTGATATTTTGCTTTCTGATAAGAACCCGAGCTTGAAGGTCTATAGCCGAAGGAAGAAGAATAAGAGTGGAGAGAAAGAATGAGCTGGAAT
>JBBMEF010000018.1:9533230-9545864 GCA_037832685.1 Sicyos baderoa | reverse complement strand
CTTGAAGGACTAAAATTGGAAATTTAAAAGTTGAGGGACCAAAGTAGAACAAAAATGATAGTTGAGGGACTAAAATTTGGCTTTTGAAAGTTCAGGGACCAAAATGGAATTTTCATGATAGTTGAGGGACCAAAATGGTAGTTTATATTTAATCGATAGTTGTTAATATGAAATGTAAATTCTAATTTTAGATGGATAGTTTGTCACATGATGTGGTCAGTTATATTGGGTAACTTGAGTTTTTATTAATCATTTATCGTACATTCTTTTAAAATATCTATCTTTTCATTTATTTTTTTCCAACGATAGATAAATGATAAAACAACATTCATTTAAAATATTAATACTATGATATCCATTTAATAAATATGTTTGAATCTACATTTAAATTTTAAAATAATATAATAAGTTTTATGCAAATCAACAAATGTTGGAAAACGTCTAAATTATATCAAAATCATTTTAATTTAATTACTTAATTCCAAAGTTGGTATAAACTATATAACATTTTTTTTATATAGTGGTTTGGTTAAGATTTATAGTTGGAATTTAGATTGTGTTTTAATTCAAAATAAAATTATCCAAATTTGAAAATAATAAATCAAAATTTTTAAGATTATTATCAAGCTAGATTTTTACCATAAAATTGATATTAATTTTTTTGAAAAAAATATTATTACCAAACCATATCTCTTAAAATAATTTTTTGATCTATATCTAAATTATTATTTTTTTAAAAAAATTATTTGAGTTTTTGTAACTACTCAACTTTTTTTTTTTTTTACTATTGATTTTGTTTAGCTATTTACTCATTTTTAATTATTCATTTCTAATCAATAAAATAACTCATTTTTAATCACTCGTTTTTAATATTTTTTTTAACTACTTATTTTAAATTTACATCCAAACAAAATTTTCATTCTAACTCCTCTACAAAAAAAAAATAACATCCAAATGAATTTTCAATTTTTAACTATTCAAAATAACATTTATTCAAAATCTCATCCAAACACCTCAATTTTCTTATGAAAATTGGTATGGGTTCCGCGTAGGGAATAGTTTTCTGTTCAATTTTTTATAAAAATATTTGTTAATAATAATCTCAAATAATTAAATTTCTATAAGGAAAAATATTTATTTGAATAAATAATTTCACCAATAATTTATTTATTTTATCTAATATATATATATTTAGGAGAAATTTTAGGATAACGTCCAAAATTTTGGGGGTCAATCCTTAATTAACCTATCTTATCCTATATATTAGAGTAACCCAACTCAACATTATATTTTTTCGTTGGATTGGAGTTGGTTCTTAGGTTATATTTATCTCATTTTTCTTCTATAAAACAACTTTATTCATATCTTTTATAAAATACTTGAATCTAAGTTACCTAGTTAATTGCAAAAACAAAAAAAAAGAGTTTATTATTAGAGCATGTTATTTTCCAGTTGCAGAGAGACATTTAAGCAAAGCAGGACTATGATGCTCAAAATGTTGCTGGTACCACTTTCTTTGGTTTTAAATGAATAAACCAATTTAGGTTGTAATTATCAATGCTTTACTTGTTAACCTTACCTTCTTCATGGATTAGCACTTCTACTTGTAATCAAGTACTCTACCAGTGTTTCACATTCAAAGGCCTTATTTTTTATTTTGGTTAAAAGAAAATACTTTTGGGTTTTCATTAACTTTTGCAGTTTATAGCAGCAACAATAGGCCCCTATTGAGTATCTTGAATCTTGTGGGATTTATAAGCAGGGCTTTTATATCTTTATTCCCAATGGCAATATCCATATAACAGCAAATGTGATGTCTACAGCTTTGGCATCTGTTTGTGGGAAATATACTGCTGCAATATGCCGTATCCCGACCTTAAGTGACTCAGCTGTTGTTCGACAGGTAGGTCGAAAGGCCAGAGATTCCTCGGTGTTGGCCGAGCTTGCTTGCAAATGTAATGAAGCGACGTTGGGGTGCTAACCCGGACAAGCATCCAGAGATGGAAGAGGTAGTAGTAACCATGATGGAAGTAATTGACACATCGAAGGGTGTACGGATCCCCCTCGAACAGTCTCAAGGCAGTTTTTGCTTCCGCAGGTATCGAGATTCGAGGGCGGTAAATGTGTTTACTTCTTCCTCGGGCAAAATGACAATGCAATGTTGAATATGTTCATCAAATTGTAGAGTTCAATTGAAAAAGGAATTTGAACTTGAGTAGAGTGAAGGTTATAAGTTTAAAGATAAGCTTTTAATGTTTACAAAATTTCATCGATAATATATGGGCAATGCTATGGCTTCGTTTTACATCGATTAAGATAATTGTATGGGGTTCAGTAGGCTAATATGAATTGGGATCAAGGTTTGGTCGAAAATAATGATAAATTAACCAATGACTAAGGTTCCGTTTGATAACCATTTGAGTTTTTATTTTTTATTTTTGAAATTTAAGCCTACAAGAAGTACCTTACCATATGTTTTTTTATTACTTGGATATCTACATCTCACCTATATTTATAGAAACCAAACCAAAATTAGGAAAAAAAAAAAGTAGTTTTCAAAAGCTTGTTTTTGTTTTTGAAAGTTAGTTATCATTCACCTACTTTCTTAAGGAAAGATCGATACATTGTAAGAAAGGTGAGACACATTGTATGAAATTTGAGTAATAATAGGCTTAAATTTCAAAAACCAAATGGTTATCAAACGGGGTCTAAACTAGCCATAGATGTTAAGTTGACTTGTACATGATTTGGGGATAAAAGTAGCTTATAAAAGCTTAAGTTGGGGCCTTGAGATATTCAAACAAAAGGGTTTATCAGAATTCATAAAAGAAGACTAGGAACACACAAGGCTAAATGCCTCATCAATGAATTGATTCAGAACGCAATTCAAATTTAGACATTTCCTCAACCAGCAATCTTGTAGCTTGGATTCACCAAGTTATCCAGGCCGGAGACTACTTGTATCGACTCTATGACATCGCCAACCTTAAGATCAGCTAAAAAATCCTCATTTTCGGTGACGTAACCGAACACGGCATACCGACCATCCAATATATTAGCATTACTAGGAGTAAGTTCACTTTCCTTCAGCAGCCAAAACACCTGACTAGATGCTGAATTGTTATCGAATTCCTGCATGGAAAGTGATGAACAGCATGAACTTGGCAGCTCATATTTAGAAGAAAAGGGAGAAAAAGAGACAGAATTTTCACCTCTCTAGCCATGGCCATGGTTCCAAATGCATTGAAGGGAAGTTTTGTTTGAGCCTTGTATAGACCAAGCTCCTGTTTCACACATGATACAACTGATATGTAAAACTCGAGCACAGAGTCAAACTTCACTACGATGAAGTTTTCGCTCGGGCCTTAGGCAGACTGAGCATGACTTAACTAAAAGTTGTATAACATAAATATGACAGATACCTGATTAATACAGTCTATTTTTTTACATATGCATAAATATTTTGGTCAGTGTGAATGTATCTTGAAAGAAGAGGCCTTACTTCCAAAGTTTCACCATAGAAAGGTGCTTTCTCCCCATCAACCATGATTTCTAATGGTATGGTTCGAGTTTTCTCGGTACTAGGATCAATGAAACCCTCTGCAGGACCTTCTGGATCGCCGGTCTGAACAACGAAACCATCCGCTGCAAAAGCGATAAAAATATTTTAGCCTTGTTGAGTCATATTTATAGTATGAAGATATCAAAAGGTGTTAATTTGAAGCAAAGATACCAAGGCTTTGTTAGCTGCAACAATCAAAACTCTGTCCACTAGAACATGTTCAGCAGAGTATAGAATCTCTCTCAATAACTCACAAGTATCACAACAAGGAAATCCCTAAATAATCATATTCATTAAGACTGGCCTTTTATACATACCTCTTTGAATTTCCATGCCATCATAGAAGCGCCTTTCGACCAAGTCGATGAAATTCCCAGCACTTACAGGAGCATTATAGCCATCTAAAACTATATGGAAAACACACTCGTCTACGTTTGGATTGTCCTTCACTTTGACCTTCATGTCCACAGCTGCTCTACCTTTCAATAAAGGCATATTTTTGAATTCCTCGGGCACTTCGTACGGGAAGCCATCGACCATATCCTCTTCAACACTGCAGAAACCGAATGCCCCAGGAAGATCTCAGCTGCAGTCAATGGCAAGGGTATATATGAGAAACTCACGGTTCTCCTTTCATCCAAATTAAATCTACAAGTCTATTCTTTTCAGTTTCAGCTATGCAGGATCTAACTTTAATGAGGAGAATACACTGTATAATATTCATTAGAATGACACATATATGAGACACCCTAACTAGAATAGGAAATACAAGAAAACCTAGTGATATTATGATAAAGGGAAAAATATTAATAAAACCTTATCATATGCTATAACATAAGATTTGTTCAAGACTCCAATCTCCAACGGTTAAAGCCTTCGAAAACTAAAACGTGTCCAACATGTTTTTGAAACCTCCCATTAAAAAAACTAAAACGTGTCCAACATGTTTTTGAAACCTCCCATTAAAAAATATATATATCTTAGTTCATCTAATCCAGTTTTCTTTTGATTGAAAGTTTTGGTGTCAGTGTCATTCATCTCAAGCGTGCTCTAGAAGAATAAATCGATAACAATCGTCGGCATGGAATGTACTAATAATAGGCACAATAATGCTCACCTGCCAACATAATTAAGAAGCTCCTTCTGTTTTGGTGCAACTGCATCTCTATCTCTGTCTTCCACAATCTTTTGAAACTCATCTAATCCAACGTCCAGTTTACCGAGAACTTCGACTCCATTTTCTTTCTTTGATTCCGCCAACCCTGATACAATCAAATTTTTCCCCTGCTTGAGCGACCGAGAGGCCTGCCTCACATTCTATAGAGCAAGAAAGAAGATATCTACAAACCATTAAATAACATTTGTGTTTTTAAGACAGGAACAACATCATGGTCAAATGAACTGATGAAAAACTACTTGATTGATACCTAAAAGTTCCTTCATAAGCACTACAAGAGAGTTGGGGAGATTGAAAAATCCAACAATCATAGTAACTTACCCTCTCCACAGAATCAAATGCCTTAACTCCACCAATCTTAAGACTTTCAGAAATGTCTTCAAGTGGTTTTTGAACTTCCCTAATAGCTTTATTATTGATAGGCAAAGCATATCTCAACAAAGCTCCAGGATCCTTTATCGGCGGACCGGATATCAACACGGAGACGTCGGGAATCACTGGACCAGCAGCTGCATATGCATCTGCAGAGGAGCCTAAAGCAGGAACCCCTGTGGTTAAACTAAATGCCAAAGCCGTTGAAATTGCAACTTCCTTCAAGCAAAACGGCCTGTCTTCCTGTTAAACAAAAAAATAACTCAATCAACTAATTTTCGTTTATTTTATATTTTTTTTAGTATATCGGGAGAGATGGGACAGATACCGATTTCCAAAATCGAACCTGTGACACTCGTCTTGAATTGGCTTACAACCAATAATGAAATCATTTTGTCACTGACCCATTGAGTTATTTTTTAATTCACGAGTCATATTCCAAACCTAGACACTCAACGTCAATGAATGTGACTCACTGCCAGTATTAACATAATTCAACTAACATAAAACATTTAACCGAATACCAAATGGGTCAGTAGCGCAATCGTTTCATTGTTTGGTTGTAACCCAATTCAACACCATCTCAGGCTCGATCCGAGAATTGGTATTTGTCCACTTCCCCCAATATGTACTAAAAAAAAACATTTAACCGAATGGGTTTGATGGTAATTCATTTTAACTCCACAGTCACATGTTTGTTTATTTTCGGAAGACAATCAATTCCTTCAGCATTAGTATGAAAAAAGAGAGAAAAAATGTCAGCAAATGGAGCATTGTAATTGAAGAACAAAAGCCAAATGGGTTACCTTGAGGTGAGATTTGATTGGATTGAAGAGCTTGGAGGAGCGACAATGGAGGGTGGTGGGTAATGAGGATTTGAAGGTAACGAGAGACGAACAGAAGTTGGAGGAGATAATAGTCGCCATTAAAGTGAGTGAATGAAATTCAAACCATGGAGAAAGGGATAGAGAAGAAGAAGAAGATGAAGATAAGGTTTTTGATTGTTTGTTTATTATTCATAGATTCTGTAATGTGTGGAGTTTTACTCTTCACTTATATGGATAACATTAATTTATCGGACTTTACTTCAAATACTAATTCGTTACCATACTCATCAACACAATGTGAGAATAATAATATTTCACATAGACAATATAACATTTGTCAAATCATCATCTTTTATAAATATTTTTGACTAAATTATCAAACATGTCTCTAAACTATCACATTCTTTTCAAACTTGCTCCAGAATTCTGAAAAGTTTCAAAAGTACTCTTGAACTTTACAAAATGTTTCAACAGTAGTCTTACCGATAATTTTGAATGAAAACCGTTAAGGTTTTATTTCAAAAATACTCTTGCACTTTAAAAAGTAAAAAAATTAAAAAATACCCTTGTCTTAAAAAAAATATAAAGGCTTTCAAATTGAGATTTGTTGTTTATTATTAAATATAACATTGAATTTTAAATTTTAAAGCAGACTCCATTCATGCCAATCGAATACCCGTTTGAGTTTAATGGACTCTGCTACCATATTAAATTATATGGGGTTCTACCTCAACCAAATTAGTCATGAGCGATGTAACTCATATTTATTTTATATTGTTATGAGGTCTCCATTTTTTTCGATGTGGGATCCTTACCAAATCCAACCCTATATTTTCGGGTTGAGAGTTGGGTCTCCACCTAGACTTAGTATAGTATCATACATACATACACACACAGGCACACACACACACACACACATACATATATATATATATATATATATCTCAATTCATATCCCATAAATATGTAAACATATATATTTGCAATTGATAATAAGAAACTCATAAGTTTAAATAAATTATAATGTTATAAATGAATGATAAAATTTAGTTGTAATCAGAAATAATGAATCTCAATTTGAAAACTTTTATGAGACATCAAAAATTTCTTGTTCATTTCGGCCAAAATTTGACACATTAAATTCAAATATTTGAAAGCTAAAACATTTAAAATTTATGTTTTTTTTTAAGATCAAAGGGTATTTTTGAAACTTTTTAAAGTTCATGGTATTTTTGAAACAAAATCTTAACGGTTTCCGTCCAAAATTAACGGTAAGGGTACTTTTGAAACATTTTGTAAAGTTCAGGGGTACTTTTGAAACTTTTCAAACTTCAGGAGTTAGTTTGAAAAAATGTGATAGTTTAGGGGCATGTTTGATACTTTAGCTAATACTTTTTTTTTTTTATTCGATAAATTAGGAAATGATAATTCTGTTAACTGAGGAATTTCGGTCAATCATATGTTGCCACATCGTTATCTCAATTTCAATGGAAAAATTAAATCAAATTAAATTTTGGGATTATATTTTTCAGGGTCAAAATTAAATCAGACCAAGTTCGTTTAGTGAACCGAACCATGAAACTCAAGCCCAAAAGGCTAAGCCCAATGGGTGAATCTTGACACTAAAGAAGAGCCATGCCTTACTTTTATAAGTACATCACTTACTTGTGGCGAATAAATGTCAAGATTTGACCAAAAAAGTAGCGGTTCATTGCCTTGCAATCAAACAAGGATATTGACCCATCAAGCAAACTCAACGATGTTTTCGTCCATTCCTCAAATTGAGGTAGAGGTCAATAAATTGATAGAGGCAGGATTCATTCGCGAGGTGAAATATCTTACATGGATTGCAAACAGTGTCCCAGTCAGAAAGAAAAATGGCCAACTTCGGATTTGTGTTGATTTTCGAGACTTAAACAATGCATGCCCAAAGGAAGACTTCCCACTTCCTATCACAGAAAATCATGGTAGATGCCACCATGGGTCACAAGATTTTATCATTTATGGATGGATCGTCTAGATATAATCAAATTCGAATGTCGCTTGAAGATGAAGAAAAGGTAGCGTTTCGAACTCCAAAAGGAATATATTGTTATGTGATGCCCTTCGAATTAAAAAAATGTTGGAACCACTTACCAGCGTGCCATGCAGAAGATATTTGATGATATGTTACCTAAACATGTTGAATGTTATGTCGATGACTTAGTGGTCAAGTCTAAAAGACGACATAACCATCTAGGAGAATTAAAGTTAGTTTGTTATCGTCTCATAAAGTATCAACTAAGAATAAATCCTCTCAAATGAGCATTCGGGGTAACCTCGGGAAAGTTCCTTGGTTTTATAGTAAGGCATAGACGGATCGAGATTGATCAGTCAAAAATTAACGCCATTCAAAAAATGCCCAGTCCACGTATAGGCGACAGGTTGGAATCACGCAGGTCTACAAGCTCAAGAATTGGTTGAGAGTATCAAGCTTTCAAACATCACTTTTTTTTAGCTTTCGTTTTAAACTTGTCTACAACGAAATGACAGCAACCCGTCGTGTCTTGGAAATTACGTCTACAACACAAAATATAGATTTTGCAGGAGTTGAGTCATTTTCTTTCTCAAGAATTGGTTGAGAGTTTTCTTTATAAATTATAGGATGTGAAGAAACTTATTGTTCGTTAGGTAGGATAGTAAGTGACTTAATAGGAATAAAGACAAGAGCTGCAAAATGAGCACTAGGTCCTATTCATTCATCTTCTGAGGTCGGATCATACACATGTGGCTGCATAACAAAAAAAAGAGTGACATATATATATGATGGACGTGCTGGAAGAAACATTTAAGATTATGTGCGGGTACGAACACATAGCTTTCAATGTAGTAAAACATTGTCCAAACTATCAGCCGAAAGAACAAGTGAAAAATCATTTGGCATCTTTATAACATCCAATATGACGACCAAATCGATTTGGACTTTAAGATTCAATAGCAAATGAATCGTCACAAAGCGATGATATACAAATCTCGACCGCATGCTAGAAAGATATGAACGATGAAATGAGTTAAGAGAGGCATCATCCTTCAATGTTTCATACTTGCTCCGATTCTTAAGGTTCGCATGCCAAGTTATGGATTCACCCTCATGGATTAATTCTCGGGCACTAATGGCATCAAAGTATACAACTTCACCCTCACTAGAAAAATCAACCATCATTGGACCTCTTACTATTACTGGTGTTTTGTAGTAAGTATTGAAGTAACGAGCCAACCAACCTATAACATAATGCATTGGAAAGGAAGCATTCATGCGCCCAACCGGACTAGAGGCCCCTGACACGTGGCGTAACCCTCGATAAATACTGGCAAGAATACGGATTTCTAAACTAAAAGTTTCCCCTTCAGCCATCAAACATGCAACCCCTAAAGTCACTAAGACGGATGTGGTTAGCATTCCTTTGAGGAAAAACAAAAACATAAAACCAACATGAGAGGAATGCAGCTAAATGTGTCTTGTCCTTTCATTCATCGTCATCAAAGCCCAAGTCGCGAAACAAGTTAGTCTAATCATCTAGCCAGCCTCGATTTTTAATGTGTGTCGTAAGATTGTTGGTTGTACTATGACGAGAAAAAAATTTGGGCTTTCTACGAGAGCATTTTTCATACCTTGAATCACCTTTGAACACAAATGAGATCCAAGAGCAAACCAAAATTGAGAATGATCAACCTTCACAGCAGACAATATATAAAAGGCATGGAAGAGATGTTCGTAACTTTTTGGAAGATACTTACCCGTGCTTCCTACACGAGTTAGCTCCACGAGAGAGAGGATTACTTCCTCATAAAACCAACCTCTAATGGGTAATCCTCAGAATATCCAAAGATTCAGTAAAGAGATAGAAATTTCTCCTACTTGGGTGCAAATTGTGTTGGTAGTATGATACCAAGTTTCATAGAAAACTCGAATAAGGTATTTGTTACGGTCATAGGTGTAAAGTGAAGCTAACACAACATCTAAAAGATGTGCATTCATTAGTCTGTCTTCGTTTCTGCCAACGATAAGCTCCAACCACTCCCCGTATAGATTAATGTAACCAAATTCACCAGGCATTTTTAATACAAGCTCGCAACGAGTTAAACCATCTATGATACGATGCCTTAACAACATCTCATGATTTTTACCAGGTTATTTGTCATTAATTTCAAAATTTAAAAACCAAACTGGGGTGGTAGGACATGAGTCTATGGATGCCTCACTTGACTAGTTATGAAATGGAGGAATATCGGGAAATTGAGGTCATCTAGTAAATTTTCTTTGTGGGAGAAGCAAAGACATGTCTCCTTGTGGGTAGATGGCCTCAATTTCCCGATATACCCCTATTTCATAACTGGTCAAGTGAGGCATCCATAGACAAGTCCTACAACCCAGTTTTGTTTTTAAATTTTGAAATTCATGATAAAAAACCTAGTAAAAATCATGAGTTGTTGCTAGAGCATCGTATCATAGATGGTTCAGCTCGTTGGGAGCCTGTAATAAAGATGCCTGGTGAATTTAGTATTAATCTATACTGGGAGAGATTGGAGTTTACCGTTGGCAGAAACGAAAACAGAATAATGAATGCACGTCTTCTAGATGTCGTGTTAGCTTCACTTTACACCTATGACCGTAATAAAGACATTATTCAGGCTTTCTATGAAACTTGGTGTCCTACTACTAACACTTTACACCCAAGCCGGAGAAATTTCTATCTCTTTATTGGACCTTTGGATATTCGGAGGATTACCCATTAAAGGTCGGTTTTATGAGGAAGTAATCTCCTCTCTCACGGAGCTAACTCGTGTAGGAAGCACGGGTAAGTATTTTCCAAAAAATTACGAACATCTCTTCCATGTCTTTTATATATTGTCTGCCGCGAAGGTTGATCATTCTCAATTTTTGGTTTGCTCTTGGATCTCATTTTGGTTCAAGGGTGATTCAAGGTATGAAAAATGCTCATAAAAAGCCCAAAAAAATTTCTCGTCATGGTACAATCAACAATCTTATGGCACACAGATTAAAAATCGAGACTAACTACATGAGGAGACTAACTTGTTTTGCGACTTGGGCTTTGATGACGATGAATGGAAGGACAAGACACATTTAGCTGCATTCCTCTCATGTTGGTTTTATGTTTTTGTTTTTCCTCAAAGGAATGCTAACCACATTCGTTCTAGTGACTATAGGGTTATATGTTTGATGGCTGAAGGGGAAATTTTTAGTTTAGCAATCCCTATTCTTACCAATATTTATCAAGGGTTACGCCACGTGTCAAGAGCTCTAGTCCAGTTGGGCGTATGGATACTTCCTTTCTAATTCATTATGTTAGAGGTTGGTTGGCTTATTACTACTTACCACAAAACACCAGTAATAGTAAGAGGTCCAATGATGGTTGAAGCTGTATACTTCGATGTCATTGGTGTCCGAGAATTATATCCATAACTTGGCATGCGAACCTTAAAAATCGGAGCAAGTATGAAACATTAAAGGATGATGTCTCTCTTAACTCATTTCATCGTTCATACCTTTCTAGCAAAGGGTCGGGATTTGTATCATCGCATTGTGGCGATTCATTTGTTATTGAATCTTATAGTCCAAAAAGATTTGGTCGTCAATTTGGATTTTACCAAGACGTACTAAATGATTTGTCACGACAGTTTAGACAATTTTTTACTATGTGTCCGCACATAATCTCAAGTGTTTCTTCCAACACCAATGTCTTCGATGTATGATATATGAGTGATATATAGAATGATAAAACAAAGATATGCATGGCAAAAAAAAAAAAAGTGTCTCTAAAAAATATATAAATAAATAAATAAATGATCGATATGACGAGATATGTAAAAATAAATGTTGATATTCAATACAAGTTTTACAAAAAAAGGGGTGTTGCTTAAAAAATAAAAATTAAAAATGTAAATAATGATTAAAAAAAACATTTCTATTTACCGTAGTTTTATTTTAGAGTTAAAAAAAATAAAAATATATATACACAAATATATATTATATCACGTTTTGAGAAAAATGCAATCCATTGTTTACAAAAAGAAAATGTGGACTCTGTTCTACGAGGATTTTAAAGAAGAAAAAAATGTTTGGCAATACAATGAATTCAAAGAAAGTTGAAAGATTACCGAAAGAACTCCAAATTAAATTAGATTGGGGGTAACAGAAATATAAAACTTCTACCAATTGAAAAAATAAACACTAAATTATGGTCGTCCCCAAACCCAATTGCTTTCTTTATCTCAATCCTCTAAGAAAAAAAAGGGGTTTAATAAAAAGAAAAGAAAAGCAGAGAGATTTTGAAGCTTCACTAAAAAACCAAAAAATCATCAATGTAGTGGCGACCTGTAGGAAACGGATGAACTTCAGCGAAATG
Organism: Sicyos baderoa; assembly: GCA_037832685.1. Taxonomy (NCBI): domain Eukaryota; kingdom Viridiplantae; phylum Streptophyta; class Magnoliopsida; order Cucurbitales; family Cucurbitaceae; genus Sicyos; species Sicyos baderoa. The sequence goes on along the minus strand of JBBMEF010000018.1, from coordinate 9,533,519 downwards.
GGCGTATTCCGCAGCGGTCAAAGAAATTGATACTACTGTAAAATAAAATAAAATAATCAATAATCAATAATAAATAAGAATAAATAAAAAAAGAATAAATAAAAGTAAGATCTTTCGTTTCTAAACAAAGAAAATTGAAGGTGGACGACAACCTCGTACTTCAGCAAATGACGCCGCCAAGGTATTTGGTATTGCCGATTCTGAGACTAATTTGTGGGATGATATTTATAGAAGGATTTCATGGTTTAAAATCTTTTTTTTTGAAAAAAATTCCAAATTAAGCTTGGAA
>JBBMEF010000018.1:9509890-9526859 GCA_037832685.1 Sicyos baderoa | reverse complement strand
AATAATTGTACATATACTATAAAATTGAAAATAATCTAGTGATTGAGTTCAATTACTAGTTATTGATTGAGTTCAATTGAACTTTTAATAAAAAATTCTAAAATTAGTATATACAACAAATTTCTTTAAATTAATATGTTTTATAATTGACGTCAAATATGTATATATCATAAACTTCTTTTTAATTAAATATGAAAGTATTGGAATAGTCCGGCCCTGCAGTCTCCTTTTGGCCATGTTTGTGGAGAAGAATAGATCAAGTGGAAAGTATGGAAAGAGTCTATCATTTCTTTTGGCCGCGAACTTCATTCCCATCAAATAATAATTAACTTTCATTTTTCTTTCTTTTTCATTCCATACCATTTCATCCCATCACATTCAATTTTAATCGTTCTAAGCCAAACATGCTGTTGAGAATACAAATAAAATGTCGTAGAATTTCACATTTATTAAATAAGGAGTAGATCATTGGTTTATAAGGGAAGACAAACATCTCCTCCATTGATATAATGCCTTTTGGGGAAACTCAAAAACAAAGTCATGAGGACAATATCATACCAACGTAAAGATCCGGTGATGGAAGACAAAGATTTCCATTATATGAGACATTTTGAAGGCTTGCTTCTCGGGAAGCCCAAGAATAAAGCGATCCAGTTGTTCAATTTTTATTTCCTCACACAAACACCCCGAAGAATATAAGAAATCCAAAAAATGAAATCCAAAATGATCGGATAACATATATAAACGAGAGGTGAAGATAAAAAGAATGGCAGAATCCGAAAGCAGCAGCCATGTCCGTGACTTCAACTTCCACTACTTCATCTTCTCTGCCCTCCAATCCCAAATCCTTCTTCCTCTCTAACCCGATCTCGCCATCGAACCTCCATCTCCGGCGATTCCATGGCCCCGCCGGCCGCCGTGGGCGCCTCCGGCAGCCGAATTCGGGCGGCGTGTTTTCCGTTAGGGCTTACATGGACAATCCCAACTCTCTGTCCGGATTTGCGAGCAAGGTCATCGGCTCTCTGCCGGTGGTCGGGCTGATCGCCAGGATCCTGAGCGACGAAGGCGGCGTCGGCACCGACATGATCGATTTTGCAGAGTTCCGGCGGCGAGTTGGCAAGAAATGTACGATTATGGATTCTAAAGCCTTCTATGAATTTCAAGAAAGGAAAGGCAAGGTATAGTCTACTGCAGCAATGGATTCTTACTCTATTTAATTGTTTGTCCAAAATAAAATAAAATAAAATGTGCTGATTAACCAATTAATCAAATACGAATGTAACTCCTTTTCCTTGCAAATAGAAACAGGAATGAAATTAAAGTGTGTATTGTGATTGGAAGTGCGTACAAATCTTAACATTGTCCATCGCTTAAACCAATTATTAATTTCATTATTCTTAACTATGGAGTGGCGTAGTGGTCAAAGAAGATCTTGGAGTACTTAGTGATGGTTTCAATTCAAATGTTGTAGTGTCAGGCGGCGGTATGTTCAGTGACATTAGTCGAGGTGGGAGCAAGCTGGTCTAGACCAATAAGCTTGCTTAGCTATTTATTATTATTTTTTATTTTTATATGCATGAGTGTTCACATTTAGTTAGTTATGGGCACTACCTTGACTATTTTCACAAATAAACCGATCATTTGGTTGTTAAGGACATCCGTAGGAAAATAATTCCTATATATATATATTTGATAGGAAACGAAAATTTTTCATTAATCCGATGAAAATTACAAACGATCAAAGCGACAAGGGGGAGAGAAAGCGACAAGGGGGAGAGAAAGAAAAGAGATAGATGGGAGGGAGGGTCAATCATAGGGCCATATAAAGACTACAAATAAGCATCACAACAAAAGCCAAAATGTCAAAATCCTACCGATGGGATTTTTTATAGAACATCAACAAGTGTTCTATCCCAAAACTAGGTGCAGGGAGTTGTCTAGGAAGAGTCTGCATTGTAGCTCGAACCCAATCTTCGAGAGGATGAAGTCTTTGAATGATATTACATATCGGTGCAAAGATTCATCAGCTCTCGTGAGCTCTTTTTCTTCTTTTTTGCAGATGTCTTCTTCTTCATGGCTAGAATGGCACTGATGTAGAAGCCCAAATTGGACAGCCATGGAATGAGAATAGGAAGTAGGTAGCTGGGTTCTCCAAATCAATCATTGGGGTCTCTGTTATGGCCAATTCATCTTGGTGCTCAACTATTGGCTCAGTTCCCATGGATAAAGGTGCTCCATGTCCTTCTTCCAAACATCTGGAGTGGAATATCCTTTGGTAATAGATTAATTCCTAGATATAGGTGATCACCATGGATTGAATTCATAATCTTTTGGTTCGCTAAGACCTTCTTGACCATTAGATTCTACGATGATTTTAACTAGTTAAGATTTTATATGATTAGATGTTAGATTGTTGATTCTCATCAAAATAATAATTAAAGTAAAAAAATTGTTAATAGTAACATTTTGATGTTGAATATTTGGTTGTGGTAGGCAGGAGAGCCATTGTATGTTTTATTGTGCTGTTGGCTGGCAGCTGTGGGAGCTGGTTTGCTTAAATCAGAGGAGATTTTGGAAGGCGTAGCAAGGCTAAGGATTTCAGATGATATTGAATTTGAAGAAGAGACTTTCATTGCTATGATGAATGAGGCTAGAGAGGTTGGCCTATCATTTATTTTGGGTTTAACTCTAATTTTCAACTTCAACTTTTCTATTTATTATATTTTTTGATACGTCCTTTAACTTGGGTTCAAAAGGTTTCTAGAAAGTATCCAATGCTAGAATGCATCCATGCCTTTTGTTCAAACACGTTGATGTTTCAAAAACACAATTTCGTAGTTTTACTTTCAACTTTGTATTTAATAAGTCTGTGAATTAAAGAAGGTTAGATAGGTCAATGATCTATTAGACACAAATTTAAAAATTTAAGGACCCTATTAGATACAAAGTTATATTTAAAAAAAAAAAAAAAAAAAAAAAAAAATCATTGATGGATAGTAATATTGATAACTCAATGATTATATATTAGAAATAGATTCATTCTTTTTGGATTAGTAATGAATTTTATGTCCAAAACCTATTAACAATCTGTACTCCAAATATTTGTTGTTTGCTTGTAGAAACGAGATAAGTTAAAAATGGCAGTTCCAAACATACCAATGGGGGTTCGAGTTGAGAAAGCTCTCGACGCCATTTATGTTTGCTCATTTGGGAGAGGACCAATAGAGGAAGAGGATGAGAAACTCCTAGTGATTATGCTGAGTGCTGTTTTTCCATCTGTTGGGCAAACTGAGATTCAAAGAATGATAAAAGAGAAGGCAATTAGAATTTCTGAAGGCAAGGACACTGCTATTGTTCCTGAGGCACAGCCTTATTCAAAAGAAGCTATTTTAGCTCAAATGAAGGACCTCCAATTCCTCCAAGAGAAGAGTGAGACTTAGTTTTTTTTGTACTCGGGAAGTCGGAGCTTTGCTACCCTGTATCCAAGGTACCCACACCCATCCCTCGAAGAGTGAATTTATTGATCATTTGTTTGTTCTCTAGATAATCTTTGCAGTTTATTATGATATCATCATCATTATAGATTAGAGAAACAAGTTGTATTAAAATCGTACTAATACTTTGTTCATAAATCTTAAATGTTTGATTTAACTCTGTTCTGATGGACGTTATCTTGAGATAGTTCATGTAATGAGAAGTAGAATCATTATGATTGTAGTTTATTGGATGATAGTTCTTGAGAACTAATATAAAAAAAATATAATACAACTTAAATCAGGAGATGAACTTAATGTCTACAAGATAAAAAAAAAAAAACAACCAATTTGGTCTCATGTCAAGGTTTAGAGTGTTCAAGCCTACACACATACCTTTGGTGTCAATGTCATTGTCAATTAATTCAGTTTATATAGATTTTGTTGCTTTATACCAATTCACTTATATTTCGAGTTAGTTCGAGCACGATTTCGACTATTCTAATCCTACCACATTCTTGACAATCTTTAAATTTTTTGGTTGTGCAAATTAGTTTGGGAAGGGTCAAATTCCAGCTGAATAGCTGGGAAAGAAAAGAAACTCTCATTCATCCTCATGCATACTTTTTTTTCTTTTCGAGGCTGGCCTTTCTATTTATTATTTTACTTATCTCTATTTCCGGCTCTTATGAAAAATTTAAAATGATTTGGAAAAATATTAAGAAACTTTTTTTTTTGGAATGCTTTAGAGATGATGGGTGTATGCATAATGTGAACCGGGAAACTATCTAATGTCCAAAGCTTATGGCGATCTTGGTATTGGAAGTTTGTAACAAAGAAACAAAGCTCTTTTAGCTAAATGATTTATTCAGAGCAAGGCGAGAACTTTATTACTTAAGGCGCACTATATAAAAGAACACAAAAATTTATATATTGTGTGTATACACAATAAAAAACACTTTTCATGGACATAAATGAGGTTTTAACCAAGAATAATATATAAAACATGCATAATATTCAACTATCAATCTTCACGTGCTTTGAATGGCCTAATACGAGGATCTATAGCGCAAAGGAAATAAAAATTTCCATGAGGCTTCACGTGAGGTGTAATAAGGCGCGCCTTATTGGGAGAGGCGCTAGAGGTGGGATTTAAGCTTAGGCGTGCCTTTTAAAACACTAATTGAGAGGAACATTTCATGTGGAGGAAGCTAATTAATACGACATATTATGCATGTTGTTGGCGGTAGTGGTTGACCTAAGTCAATGAAATTAATCTTCAAATCATAAAGTTCCATAGAGATTTATTTTTGGACATTGAATATTATGGTTAATAGAGTGGATCGTTGGTGCCTAAAGTTTACCACACGAATCTATTCGTATATTTCGCCTATTGGTTTTAGAAGTTTACAACAACATTTTAAATTGTATACGATCTCATGGCTCTGTTGAGTTGTGTTAAACCACCGATCAATACAAAAGGCTAAGCTAATAGATTGGGGTAATTTTGATTATATCAACCAACATGGCCTAATGAAAAAACCCCTCCCTGTCTTCTCTGCTCTAATGTGACTGCAGAACTTTTTCTTGATATCTTAAGCAAGTGGTTGTTTTGAATGAGCCAAGATTCCATAGTCAACTCGGTTTTTGGCCTTGATCCGATTCCAACGCGTGTTTGCTCACTAGTTGGTATGGAGATTTTTTACGTAAGAGTTGTTGAAACAAATACAATAAAACATTCAACTTAAAACGATCAACACGCCTTTGTAAGAAGTGTTGAAACAAATTTAATAAAACGTTCAACTCAAAATGATCAACAACAACTTAAACTCCTTCAAATATCAAAGAGTTATATTAAAAAGATTAATTGTTTCGATGGCTTCAACGACTTCAACAATTAACTAAAGCTCTTAAAGGATCTGTCAAAGAGTTATCAATATAAAGGAGTTAACAATATCAAGAAGTTATTATAGAGATTTGTAACACTACTTTTATCATGTATCAATAAGACTCTAAAAAATTTAGATCATCGAGCTACTTTTCATATCAAAGAGTAGAGATTGAGAGGATGTGAAGTTGGTGCTTTGTATTTGAGATATGCATGCTTTGAACAAAGAAAGAGGGTGTAATAATATGGTAACCTCAAGTGGGTGTAGAAACTCTCGTCGAACCACTCTAGTTATGTGTGATTAATTCTTCTCTTTACTTTTCTATTGTATTTTAAAGTTTAAAGCCTTGAACAAGTACTTGGAGCTTAGTAAGCTTATTCTCCCTTTGATTAAACCAAAGATTTAATTCAAGGATGTAATTGTCGAGCTTGTTAAACTGATCTCTTGGTCAAGTGATATCGTGTCCTATCTACAAATAAATCGTCTTCAAATTTTCATGTATTTATATTTCCAACTTGTTCATTCTCCCCATCCAATCAACAAAACCTATGCGTATCCCAACTCGTATTATAGCAAATATGCTTTACCCCACTGCATTCGATTGTCAAAGTGATTCGATGGTAGTTAATTCTTAGATGGGTGGTTACCATGGATCTTAATCTGTAAGTGCTTTATGATTTACGAACCTCTCACCATATTTGTTATGATTCATTTTTCTTTCCATGCTCTTTCTGTATAAGAATATTGTATTTGTTCATTTTTCTTAATGCTCTTCCATAAAATCCAACATACCCTATGCAATTTGGATCAGAAAAAAGAAAAGAAATGAAGTGAATCTTAAATGGATTTCAACCAAATTGAAGGAAATGACTCAGCCCTTGGGAAAAGATGCTTTGTTTGGTAAAGATTGGCTTCTAAACGTGTCCCTATAGCTTCCATTTCAGAATGATAGCCACATGATCCCTTTTCCAAACAAAGAAGAAAGAGTAACATTTATATTTATTGTGAACACACTCAAATACCAGAAAAGAACATTACACAAAGAAGTACATCATATGATTAAAACTAGTGAGAAAACCAGATCGATCGGTCCGCCAATAGTAGAGGATATTGTTCATACAGACACAGATGGAGTGAAGCTGAAATCGAGTCCCCAGAGCTCGAAAGTTCCGTTAACGAAGTCGTAGTGACCGCCCTTGAGTCCAAGAGTTCCATTCACCAAACCATCCCTAACAAAGGGATAGGTCAACAGATTCCCAAGGGACACTCCAACTGCTTCCTGCATTAAGTTACAAACAAATGGAACAACATGTTATATAACATGAACTTAGCTCCCCAAGATTTTGAAGTGCAAAAATGACTTTTTATTACCTTTTCACAGTGTGTACATAGCTCCCCAAGATCTCCATCACCATGCTTTGATTTCACCTTAGCCTTAGCAGGCAAACCAATTTTCACCCATTCTTCAATGAAATCACTGCGTTTTTCAATTACACAAATGTGAGTTACAAAAAATTAGTAGCCAGATATAAACACATCACATGCAATTTTCTTTCACCAATGGTTACAATAAATTTAAACTGGAAATCAAAATTAATTAAAGCAAAATGACATTATATGGATTCAAACACAAGAACTCTTCTTTTTGGTACTATTTTAATCACCACTTATAAGGTTGATGGGATATAATAAAGGGAATTTGTACTCTATAGCAAATTTCCTACCCCACATTAGAATTATGTCAATTTTTTAAAAAAAATTGCAAATATAACAACTTTTTTTTCAGATGCTATTGATAGACTCTATCAGACACTGTTGATGGAATCTATCAGACACAACTATTGATACACTATTGATGGAGTCTATCAGACATTATTGATGGAGTCTATCAAATATTTTCATTTTTTTGCTATTTATGTTATTTTTTTGTCTTATTGTAATATACATGCAAATTCTCCTACAATAAATTTAGTCTATTTTAATTTAAATAAAAGTTTATACGATAAAATTAACTTTAACTGGTAATCCAATAGATAATTAATATTGTATTATAAATATTTATTAATGCAGTATTATATATTGATATTAAGGACGGCTAATATTTTTTTTAAGTGATCATATATATAATTATTTTATGAATTTAACTAATCTCTTAAGTTTCGAGACGATTACGTTGAGTAGTTTCCATCAAATGGGAAGGTCATGAGCCCCTTAATACCACCACAAGCACTGTGGCCAATGACAACAATGTATTGCACCTGCACCACCAGAAACATTCATTCATTACTCAATTTTACTATTCCAATTTAACACAAGAAAACTATACAAAATACTGAAACGTCCATTTAAATAAAAACCAAAATTATTAAACTTTACTTATTTGGGGTTCTTCTATTTTAAGTTTTTAGATTAAAATAACATACCTTGAGATGCAAAACAGCATATTCAATGGCAGATCCAGTTCCTGAGAATTTACTCTGTTTGAAAAAAAAAAAAAAACAATATTCAGATTCAAAACAAACAAATTGCACTCAACTTTCAAGGAAAAAAAAAAAAAAAAAAATGTTGATGAAAAGTAATGAATTAAACCAGACCTGATCATATGGTGGAACCAAATTGGCAACATTTCTAACCACAAAAGCCTCTCCTGGTTGGAAATCAAGAACATGTGATGGGCACACTCTTGAATCAGAGCAAGCAAACACCATAAACTGCATTTTTCAACACAAAATTATATTCAAAATTCATCATAAATTATATATACACCAAATGAAAATTCCCATAAAAAGAGTGTCCTACCTTGGGGCTCTGGCCCTTTGCAAGTTCACCATACAACTCTGGGTTCTTGCTGAAAATTCAAACACAGAATTAAGACAAGTGCGAGACCGATGTGTTTTCAAAACCGACACCCTTAAAAAATTGTGATATGATGACTCGTAAAAGTTAATAGTATTGCAACACGAATTATCGACATTAGGAGGCGTTTGAGTCATTGTTTAAGGATATGTTGGGTTGAGTTATAATATGATGATGATCCAATGTTACTGATTATAATAATCGGTGAATTAACTCTTAACCTCTCATCGCAATTATGAATACCCTTCATTAGCTATTATAACTTAGCATGCACTCTAAACATTATAATTTTTTTTGTCATAATAATCTACCATTTATAATAATTCAACCCTTGCCTCAAACACAACCTCTCAATATTTCAAAAGAAAATAAAAACTGTATGCAAGAAAGTGTGAAAGAAATGATCCAATCATGTATGTTATGAATTGATAAAGTTAGAAAAGGAAAAAAGAAATGGAGAATTTTAATTTAAAGGGCTTACTCATATTTCTCCTTCTTGAAATGAATGAAACCAGATTTGATTCTTTCAACAGGATCAAAGGTTGGTTTGGCTCCATCACTAGGAGTTTTCAATTCTGCTGTTATTTGCTCCACCTTTGATGTTGCTGCTGCTTTCAAATCTCCCTTCTCACTACAACCCACACAAAAATACAACAAAATAAATAAATAAATATAATTTTTTTTTTTTTTTTTTTTAATATATTCAATTGAGTTATATATCAGGTACCTGAGGAGCTTCTCCAAGGCTGCAATGGCTTCCTCATATGAACCATTTCCCATATCTTCTGTCTATTAAGATTCAATTCCCACAAAAACAAAAAAAAAAGGTTAAGTATATAATTAGAACAAAATTTCATTAAACTCTATTTTTGGTATATGCAGACAAGAAACAAAACAGAACAACATACATGATTTCTTTCCAAAAAACAAGGTTAATTTCAACAAACTACAGAAATGTTACCAAATGAGGATTTGTGAGATGAAGAAAAATTGAAGGGAGTGAAATGAAATACAATAATTAATATTAAATTTCCAGAGAGTTTTTGGTAAAATTTAGAGGTTATTTTGGCCAACCAACTCCAACTTTGTTATTGTTTTTTCTCCTTTTTGCATGTTTATGTAAATTAAAAATAGATAATTTTATTTAACGTAAATATTGTGATTAATTAATGAGCCAAATAGAACATATATGGGTGATGTTCTGTTGCCCATGCAATTACGTTATTTTTGGGTTACTATTAAATGGAACAGTAAATAGAACATTGCCACGTGTTCTATGGCTGTCCACGGAGAAAATTATTGGTGGCTTTTCTGAGAAAATCACGTGACATGCACGTATATGTGATTCAAAGGCAAAAAGAAAGAAACAAGAGCCATAATTTAAAGATATCGATGTATATTTAATGATCATCTATTTTTCGAATATATAACCTCGTGATTACTTGATTGTATAATATGCTGGTAGAATTATGCTCTTGTTTATATATAATTTTGGAAAAACATACATAAAGAAAACTAAAGTAATGCAATTAGCTCATGATTATATATATTATTATTCTAAAATAATATAAGAGTTAAATATCAATTTTCAATATCAAACTTATGACTGTAATATTGAATTGAATTATAACTAAACAATAAAATTATTAGAGAACTTATTGAGTACCATGTTATTTCAAACTATATGTATTAGTTTCGATTGAAATATATAACTCTTTGAATAGGACAGTAACTACTATTTCAAAAATTGACAATTTGATTTCCACCTTATAATTCGTCCGAATATTAGTAACTATTTTTTCTTTAGCAGGAATATAGTCCTGGGAAATTGTATTAGATAGTCCAATTTTACAAAATAATTACAGATTTAAGTAAATTTGAAAAAAGTTGCATCCATAATCAAATATACAGTATAAATAATACTCATCATACTATATTATGTATTAGTTATTAAGTATAAAAATTATTACTTTATACCGTATATTTGTCTATGGTTGCTAAATTTTTTAAAACTTGCCTAATATTGTAAATATTTTATCAATTTGGTCTATTTCTGCAAAAACTCCTATAATCATCCACATTTTAGTTATCGATTTTTTTCTTCTTATGATAATAGAAAACAGAAGGAAAAAAAAAAGACACCGACATCAAATGTTTGAGGACGTTATTGGCGATGACAAAGAATATTCATGAATGGTCTTTATTCTGACAAGCGTACCTTAAAATAAAAGGTAAAAAACAAAAAATAGTTTTAGAGGACAGTTTTGGTATAAATTAGGAAAAACAGTAAAACAAAGTACTAAATTAAGTACTACCTAGATTTCACAACTAACTAACTGATGGGAAACTACCCTATTCCTACAACTAAAATAATAAATTAAAAAAATTGGAGAAATCACCACACATCTTACATAGCTAATATTACTATTTGCTTTCTGTTAAATGAGAGTCAAATATTAATTTTCCTAATCGAACGTGTACAATGTAACAAACAATGCAACGCATGCATTGAACAAAGTTATGACAATGCAAGTATGTGTTAATAACAATGATTCCAATGATGTGGTGAAAGAAAGAAGGAAAGAAATAATTTAAATGGGAAAGAGAGATTACCCAAGTGGGGGTGAGGAGAGGGGAAGGGGCAGCAAAAACAGGACTGTTTTGGATGAGGTTAGGAACAGAAGAAGAAGAAGATGATGGAGAAGAAGAGTTAAGCCTCGCGAAAACACAAGGCCGAAACGAAGATGACGATGAAGATGAAGATGAAGATTTGTTAACTTGAGAAATAGAGTTAGAGTAAAGGCTGCAGGCTGTGTTCAACAACGATGTGGTCGACATTGTGCCACTAACTCACTCATTTCTCCTCCTTTATAATTCACACATAAAAATAAAAAATAAATTTTGAAAAACCCTTTTTTTTTCTTTTTTCCTCATCCTATCTCATTTGGATAATGAAAACGAACCTACACTCAACCACAACTTCTTCTCTCCAAGATCAGGATTGGGTGTTCACAAAGTTATTAACTTCTATATTGTGGGGACATGTAGAAAACTATATTTCCAATTTGTTTATTTGATGATTGAAGATTATATTTCGCTATTGTATCAATAAAAAATATTATATTTCGCTATATACATACTATATATACATACTAGATCATTTTAAAACTATATTTTCAAAGCTCTCTAATGAATATATGGAGCATCTACACAACTACATCTCCTCATTTATATAGTTGGTGAAACCAGACACTAACATTTTATTTTCAACTATGATTGTTAGGGGATAGACAAATTTTAAACGACAAATTACTATTAAACTATACATGTCGCAAGAATCGAAGAATTCAAATCTGTGATCTTTTGATTATGGAATATACATCGATATTGTTGACATCGGGAGGGAAATTTGAACTTGTAACATCATAGTTACTAGGTCGTATAGAATGTCAATAGAGCTATGTTACTTTTGGCGATTATTCCAATTATTGAAATCAATATAGTATATTCTCTATAAACCGAGTCAATGTATAATATAATAATAGTATAAAATAAGTCAATATTTACGTTATTTTCTATCATTTTCTACTATTTTTCGTGAAAAAATAATTATTGGTTTTATTATTCTGTTTCCTTTTAAACAAAATGATGTGCATATTGATACTTTTATCCATTTACAACACTCAATATTCTTTTCTTTTCTTTTCTTTAAAAAAAAAAAACCCTATCTTTTCAATAATTTCTTGATAAAAGGCAATTTTTTGTCGGCAAGCCTACTTTATAGTAACACTAGTAGAATTTGGGTTCAATCTTTGAAAACCAAAAAAGGCAAATAAAAGAAAAACTACTGTTTGGGTTTTAATATATTACAAAAAAAAATATTAGTATCAATCTTAAATTTTCGAGTTAATCTTAACTTTTTATTTTTTCCCTAATCTTAACTTAGCTTAAACTTTTAATTCTATACCAAATTGAAAGCCTCATTTAAAAAAGTACTTTTCTTTATAAAAAATAATTAAAAAAAAAAACAAAAGACATAACAAAATCTCAATTACCATTAATCAAGTGTCTCTCAATTAGTTAAAATATTATTCATGACTAAAAAATTAAGAGTTATCAAATTGAAAGCCCCTCACTTTTCCAGGTTAAATCCATAAAAACAAATAAAAACCACAATTGTATTTATTTATTTTTCTTCAAATTCTTGGAATAATGACAATGTAGACAAAATGGATTTGAGTTATCTCCCATTGAGAATCTTCAGCCCCCAAGAAAGATATGTACCACAAAATGGATGTGAGGCATTGTGTGAGAGTGAGAAAAAGAGATAGAATGGGTAAGAAATAAGAGATTGAAATGCAAAAAAGATCACTCACTCACTCACAACCTTTGAGCTCTCACCTTTATCCTCAAAATGGTAACCAAACATGACACATGGTGCTTTCTCAACATCCCTCTTATCTTCTCTAACTCTCAAGGTGGACCTAAAATCCAACCACTCCCATAACTCTCCTTTCTTCACAAAAAATTTATAGGGCTACCATGACTTAAAAAAAAATAAATTATGCTACTACTTTTTTTAACATTTAAGACTGGAATTCATATTCAACTAGTTATTAATAATGATGTCATTTAAGTACTACTTATTTTGGTCCTACAATTCTATTATAAAAAACTCATGAAATAACTGAATCGATCATTAACACAACAATTTCATTATTTGGTTGTAAACCAGTTCAACACCAACGTCATGGGTTCGATCCCTAAAATCGATATTTGTAATCCCCAACTTGTACTAAAAATAATAATAATAGGAAGTAACTCATGAAATATAATAATATATTAATTAAAGAAGTAAAAAATTAAAAAATTAAAATGTTCACCTTGGGTAATGGGCCGAGACAATAATCGGCTGAAATTGGGCCGTTGGAGAAGCCCACTTATCCATAACTAGGCCCAAGCAACAGAGCCCAAAGCTTATAAGATTGGGCCGGGCGGGAACCCGATCGGAAGAGTGAACGCAGACGGAGAACTGCGGCGGAATGAAGGCGGAGCCACCGTAGAGCATGGCGGAGATGTGAATTTAGAGAGAGAGAAAGAGAATATTGGTGGTTCCATTGATTGAAAGAAACTGATATGTAGAAGAAATAAGGTTGTGACAGAAAATGGTGAAGAGAGGAATTACGATGAATGTCGACATTTTCTTCACATTCTTTTTAATTTTTTCGATGATTCGGACTTGGTGGGGCCCAATTAACGGCTGAAAAACACATTCAATGAAGTAATATATGTATACACTAGACAGACTGTTTCAAAATATATATATATATATGGAGAATTATTAATATAAATATATATATATATATTCGTTGTCATTTTTTTTTAGAGTGTGTTCGTTTTGAGATGAGATGACATCATAATCGTTAGATCATACATAATATCATTAGAAATCCTATTATTTTGAATATGAACATTAATATGATCAAGATTTTATATTAAAAGCTGTAACTATTAAGTAAATTGGATATTTTTTTAAAAAAGTACAACAATTGGAAGTGGGAAACCTCAAACCTAAAACATCAAAAGTATTAGATGTATATTAATATCGCTTGAACCACTGCTCTTGTTGTCTGGTAAATTTGACATTTAAACTTTGGAGAAGTGGAAGGAAAATCGTAATGGTTGATTGGTATTTACAAAGAGAAATAACTATGCTAAATTATCAAACGTGTCCCTAAACTATCACATTTTTGACAAACTTATCCATAAACTTTGAAAAGTTTCAAAAGTATCTTTGAACTTTACAAAATGTTTCAAAAATATTCTTACCGTTAATTTTGGATGAAAACCGTTTAGATTTTGTTTCAAAAATACTCCTTAACTTTAAAAAATTTCAAATATACCATTGGTCTTAAAAAGATATAAATTTTAAATAATTTAGTTTTCAAATATTTGAATTTAATATATCAAATTTTGTCTCCGATGAACAAGAAATTTTTTATGGCTCATAAAGGCTTTCAAATTGAGATCTATTGATTATTATAACTATAATTTTAATTCATTTATAACTATGTAATTAATTCATTTATAACCGCGTAAATATGTTATATTTGGGATTGATAATAAGAAATTCTGAAGTTTAAATAAATTAAAATATTATAAATGAATTATGAATCCTAGCGTTAAATTTTGATGGAATAAGAAACAAACAAATCTAAATTTGAAAGTGTTTATAAGTTATCGAGAATTTTTAATTTATCTCGGTCAAAGTTTGACACATATACAATTATTTGGAAAGTTAAAACCCCGATTTATAACTATTTGATTTTTTGTTTTGGTTTTTGAAATTTAAGTCTATTCTCACTCAAATAAATTTATACATGTGGTCTACCCCTTCATACAATATATCCATATTTTTTTAAGAAAGTAGATAACCAACCTTTAAAAATACAAACAAATTTTTGGAATGTACTTTTTTTTTTCCTTTCAAATTTTGGTTTGTTTTCTACAAATATAGGTTGGAGGTAGATATTCAAGTGAGAAAAAACATATGATAAGATATTTGTTATAGTTTTAGATTTTAAAAACCAAAAACAAACACCAAATGGTTATCAAACGGGGCCTAAATTATTTAAGTTTCATGCTTTTATTAAAACAAATGGTATTTTTGAAACTTTTTAAAGTTCATGAGTATTTTTGAAACAAAACCTTAACGGTTTCATCTAAAAATAATAGTAAGGATATTTTTGAAATGTTTTATAAAGTTCAAGAGTACTTTTGAAACTTATGAGAGTTCAAGGGTAAATTTAACAAAAATGTAATAGTTTGAGAGTATATTTGATAATTTAGCTAATTAGTTATTGATGCCCATGTGCATATGATTTAATATGAATCATATTGTATTTTATTTAACTTACAAAAGTAAAATGTAATTTATATTAAATTATGTAATATCAAGATATGACTTAAACAATCCTCATTTAAAATGTAAAAAAAAATTCTCAAAAAAGAAAAATGTAAAAATTATGTAATATCAAGAAAAATGATGCGTAGTTAAGCTTCCATTTATAACTATTTGATTTTTTATTTTTGAGTTTTGAAATTTAAGCTTATTTTTATTCCAATTTTATATTTCATTTTTTATATATTATAACCATCTTTCTTTAAGAAAGTACGTAAATATTAACCTACTTTTAAAAATAAAAACAACATTTTAGAAACTTTTTTTTTCTTTTTCAAATTTTGATTTGGTTTCTACAAATATGAGTGAGAGTTAGACATCCAAATAAGAGAATAAACAATGATAAGATAGATGTTATAAGCTTAAATTTCAAAAACAAAAAATAAAAAACAAAATGGTTATCAAACCAATGTCTAAATAAAACCGTTTTATACGAATCTAAAACTTTATTTCAATCCAAGAAACGTGAAAATTATTCAAAACATTTATGAAATGTTAGAGAAAAGTGAAGTGGGTTTAAGAAGAAAATGAAAAAGAAGAAGAAGAAAGGGATGAATTGGGATATAGTATCATTGTGCCTTCCCCCATCTGCCACTATATAAATGAGTATGGAGCATCATAATTATAAATTTATAATTATTATTCCCCAACTTTCACCCTTTCACTCCACTTGGCTCCAAAAAGGAAGGCAAAATCCAAATCCAAATCAAAATCAAAATCAAAATCCAAATTTAAATCCTTCCTACCATGCCCTTTCTCTCTTCATTCATTCATTGACTAACTACCAGCAATGGTTATGTGCCAAAATCTATTTCCACCCAACATTAAAGTAAAAGGTAAAGGAGAGTGAGTGAGTGAGTGCTTGAGGGTTACTTTTTAGGTAAACTTATAATTAAAGTTTTTTCTTTTCTTTTCCTCACATTTTCTCTATTACAATGTGTTGACTCCTAAGTTAAGCAAAGTGTTGTTTTGTTGGGTATACATTCATTTACTCTAGTGCTGCTTTGAAGTTTTAATTGAAAAATAAAATTAAAGAACAAAAAATGCACTACTTAAAAGTAGGAAATTTACCCTCTATAACATATTTTTTACTCTTTATTACAATTATAGCACTTTTTAAAAATAATTCATTCATAACACATTTTACCCAAAATTCATATTCTACCATCAATAAACTTCTATCAATTTAACTGATAGATTTTAGATTTTTATTCGTTCAACTGATAGTAATTTAACTGATAAACTTCAATCGATTTTGAGTGATTGAACCGTGGAAACGGATAAATTTCAAATATTGTTTTGTGCTCCAAATGAATAAGTTTAAAAATTGTGTTATATATGGATTTTTTTTTTTTAATATACATGCAAAATTCCCTTAAAAGTATGTACATCAAAATCGATAATTCAACGGTGTAAATACTAAAAGTGACGATGACTAAAGTTGAAAATAATCTAACTAAAAATTTTGGTTATGAACAATATAAACAGAAACGAATCGATGTTTAAAAGTATAAACGACTAAAATATGAGTGAACCAACAATTATAGCAGTTATATTTTATAATTTTTAATTGAGAGAATCTTCCAACTAGAGATGTCCATTTTCACTAGGGTCGGGGCCCTGTGGGGACCCGCCCTAAACGGGGCGGTGAATCCCCATTTAGGCGGTGAATGGGGGAGTGAGTGGAGATGAAAAATTCCTCGCCCCCGTTTTCCCGATCCCCGCCCCGTTTATATTTAATTTTTATATTTTTATTTTTAAAAATATTGTTTTCCCCTCTTTTTACTAAT
>JBBMEF010000018.1:9436939-9509790 GCA_037832685.1 Sicyos baderoa | reverse complement strand
ATCTCATTATGTTTCAAGAAAAATATGCTTTTCTATGGAAGTCGTACTAGTATACACGGATGTCCATTATATTTAAACGAAAATAGGCTTTATTATGGCAGTCGTACTAGTACACACGGATAAAAAGTTAATTATAAAGTCGTATGTAAAGCATGTTTTTATATTTCAAGAAAAATATTCATCTCACCGTAAAATGATTTTATATTGATGGATTTGTCAGCGGAGGTAACCATACAACTGAACATTTCGATTGAGTCATGGTTATATTTTTTAAATTATACTTTTAACTTTCATTATTAAGTTAGTTTATATATTCCTGGAAAATTGGTGATGGATTCTTTTTTTGATTTTGTTTACAAAATATAATATCTATAATTTTAGTAGGTAATTATAAAGAAATCTAAAATGAAACTAATTAATAAGGAGGGTACAATTGTCAAATACAAATTATTTATTTAATTAAATAATTATAAAATTTAAGTTTTAAACAAATATTTAAACTCTTTAAGATGGTAGACATTTATTTATTAATTTTTCCAAAACTAGTTATTTCCTTAATTCACCCTTAAAAAAGGTATGTAGAATGTCTAAATTTATAAGGTTAAAATTAGACAGCATTGATTTTGCGGAGTTTCGGAGACGAGTGGAGGAAGAAATGTACCATTACGGATTCTAAAGCCTTCTATAAATTTCAAGTTAAAAGAGGCAAGGTAATGTGCCTACCTATTTGTTTGTTTATATTTTTAAAATTAAAATTTAGTCGATATGATTTGAATAAAATTAATTTAGTCTGGGTTACAATTTAGTCCGTCTAATTTTAAAATTAGTCTCTATGATTTAATAAAATCATTCATTATGAAGTCCATATCCATTTATATGAATATTTTATAATGTAATGATTGTATAATTTAGATTGATTGATAAATTTAATATATTTTATTGTATATTATACTGTTTAAAATTAGAAAATGTGTGATCTGAAATTTAATAATATTGGATAAAAGATTTGATGTGATGTTAAAGGTAGAGTTGAGAAAAAGTTAAGAAGAAATTGATGTATTAAAAACAAACATGTACTTGGGATTTTCCTAACTCCTCCCCCTTCCTCTCCTCAACATCAAATCTCAAACACATACTTTCATACACATGTATAGAAAAAAATTACTCTTCACCATTAAAACTTATTTTTAGTCCCATTCATTCTAATCACTTTTTTTTATTTAACAATAAACTTTGTGTACCTACTAACAATCAATACCTATTGCACATCATACTGATAGATGTGTGTTTGAGGTAAAGAGAATAAGAATGATTATAAGTGAATTGTCGAATGAAGCTATATTTTTAACTCAAATGAAGGAGTTTCTCCGATTGGGGTAATTTGTAAGTTATGTTGAGCTCTAAACTATGTAAGAGTTTAATCTTTTGGTGCATATTTATTGTTTATAAAATATTGAACTGTTACTTAACTTACTTAATATGGTATCAATATGATTCTAAGTTCGAGTAGTTGAGTTTGACTAAATTGAGCTAATATGAACATGATTGTAGTTCATAAATGTTCGACCAAACTGTCACGCAGTGAATATGTGATATTGAGGGATGGGTAATGAGAAGTAGATCTCTTTTATTGGTAGTTTATGGGAGAAAATAGTTCTCAAGAACTAATACAACTAAAAGGTATAGGGGAATTTATCAATAGGAAAAACCTAATTGAATAATAAAATGAAAAAAATGACTATATAAAGATGATCATACTTTGAATAATAGTACAAATTGGAATTAAACTTTTTAACTATCATGTTGGTCAAAAAGATGGTGAATTTACTTAATTTAATTTTCTTGATAAATGAAAGATGATTGAGAAAGAGGATGAAAGAGGATTGAGAAAGAGGATGAAAATTGGAAAGAATAATGATCTTATTCTCTATACAACTATTTTTTATTCTTTTTATGACAATCTTTTATTCTCTATATAACCACTTTTTATTCCTCACACTCCTATTTTATTTTCTTCATAATTATTCTCTCATACTTTTATTTTCTTTTCTTCATAATTATTTTTTTATACTTCTATTTTATTCTCCTCATAATTATTCTCTTCACACCAATTACAAATAGTGATTCTTCTTATATTTTTTTTCTTCAGCTCAAACACAAATAATTATTCTCTCAAATAATCTCTCTCCTATATTCTCTTCCTAATTTTTGTTATCTCCCTAGTCGTTCTCTTTTTACTTGTCCCATAAAAACTCTCTTCCTAATTTTTATTACCTCCCTAATCGTTCTATTTTTACTTGTCCCAAAAAAACTGCACAAATGTTGTAGAATTTGGAACGATGTTGTAGATTTGTTCACACAATATCTAACCCAAAAACTCACATATAAGAAACAAACAATTGAAACTTCAACAAAACCCAAAAACAGACTTGGTCAATTTAAAATTTTGAACTATCATTGTCGAATAACTCAATTTAGATAGCTTCGACACCGTTTGATAACCATTTGATTTTTTATTATTTATTTTTGAAATTTAAACATATTTTCACTCAAATTTCCTATGATGTGTTCCTCTTTCTATAATATATTCATCTTTCTTTATGAAAGTAGGTGGATACTAACCAACTTTGATATTCAAGTAAGAAAAAGTCATACGGTAAAGTAGGTTATTAAACCGACCTACATTATTCATTTCGATTTTGGTCAATTTTTCCAAATCAATTAATTCATTTGACTTTTTCTTCATATGTACGAGTGTTAGGCCCAAGATTAAATTGATTCCTGGTCCCTAATCCTACTACATTTGATTGATCTGTCAGTTCTATCGATACAATTTCCTCGCAATTTCCAGATGGATTAAAAGGAAACTCTCATTCATTGTACATGAAATTACATTATGATGAGATACATTCATTTTTCATTAGAGAGAAAAGACTCACAAGATACTGATTTTAAAGCCATAAGCAAAGTCCCATACAGCCATTTTTATTTTGGGAACTAATTATTGATTAGGCCAAAGAGAGATAGATAGCAAATCCAAGCACGAGAGTAAAACAACTTATCGGTACTGGGGCGCAAGTTCTCCTTCCTTGACAATGTAGTTTTGAGCGGGAAATTCCTCTCCTTTGAAGTACCTTTCAAGCATGTCCTTCACTCCTGCTGCATATCGCAACTGCATTGTTTCCATATGGTCGGTATATATATTAGTAATAAACTCAACACGGAAACCAAACAAGCTGATAGTCGTCGATGACTCGGGCTCGTTTGATAAAATTTTACGTTCCAACTTTTCGAGGTCATGTTTACTTAAAATTAATATATTAAGTTTTTAGTAAGTTATTGAACTTTATGTTTAGTAGGCTGTTGTTATTGAACTCATCAATTCTCCGAGTGATAATCACTTGATTTTTTGTTTTTAAAAATTAAGTCTATAAATGCAATCTCACCTATGGATTTCCTCCTTGTTTTCTTATTACCCTTGTACTTATGTTTTTAAAAACCCATCCAAGTTTTGGAAACTAAAAAGAAACAGTATTTATAAAGAACAATAACTTATTGACTTAATATTCAAATGTAGTTAATGTTCAGAAATTGGAAAAAAACAATCTTAATTTTCAAAAATAAAATGCCTATCAAACGGAGATTTAGAAATTCAAATATTTAACTTACGGATTCAAATATAGAGACTTATTAATCACAAAATTGAGCCAACAAGAATTGAGTTCTACCAGCATCTTGTAGAACTTAATAACTTAAGTTATAGATTGAAATCCCAAAATCCACAAAATTGAAATTTTTAGGGGCTGGTTAGAAATTCCTTAAAACATGGACCAAGTAGACATAACTCTTGTTTTTTTTTTTTTTTTTTTTTTTTTGAGATGCATCATGCTTGAAAGTTAGCCTTTCATTTTTCAAGAATGGAAGGGAGTAAACTTAAAGAATTTACTTAAAATTAGCTATTTTGTTGTTGAAGAGAGAGTGAGGAGAAAGTAGTTTTAAAGCAACTATAGTATATACCTGTGCATCAATGGTGGTGCCAGAAATATGAGGTGTCATGGCTTGGTTTGGCATGTAACGCCATGGATGGTCTTTTGGAGCTGGTTGTGGGTTCCACACATCGCCACTGTAACCTGCATATTCATAATACTTTGAAGTATTAGCCAATGATGAAATTGAGATGAGCCATATATCATCAAAAGTTAGTGTCGTGTTAACTAGGGGTGTAACAGTTCGAAACTGAACCACTCTCTAAACATAATCGAACTGCTCCAAATCGATTAACCGGTGGTTGGGTAATTCGGTAATGGGAAGAACCAACCACATAAATATAAACTGAAATGACAAAACTTAAAGCTAGAACAAGGGATTTCAAGGATTCTAAGTGACGGCCAGTCGCTTAAATATAAGATAAATGTGCTTATTATTGGTCGGCTCAGGAGAATAACAGGTGAACTCAATTATATGCAGTTCAAGCTCATAAAAAATTGAAACCAAACAAAATTATTTGGTTTTTCTTATTTTCAAACCGAAACCACCCAACAAAGTTGGTGCCAACCCGAACCGATATCGGCTTCAGTCAATTTGGGCAGTTTATCGGTTCTTGATATTGCCTTCCACCCCTAGTGTAAACCTGGAGAAGGTATATTCGCTAATATACCGACTTTGATATGTCATATGATTACATATTGAAGGACTTTTTGTCTTTATATATGTAATGTATAAGACATATCAAGATATCACGTTGACTAACCATCCCGGAGTAGCTCAATTGGTCAAAGAGAGTCTTAGAGTACACAATGTGATGAGTTCAATCCATGGTGGTCACCTACCTATGAATTAATTTCCTACGAGTTTCCTTGGTATCCGGCCTATATTCGCATTTGAATTGATAGAGCATTTGAATTGTAGGGTCAGGCGGTATGTCCCTCAACATTAGTCGAGGTGCACGAAAGCTGGCCCGAACAGTCACGGATATCATTTAAAAAAATATATATCATGTTGACTTATTTATATATATTGATATATGCTGCCGCATTATTATAGAATTATATTCTGCAATTACCTCCAATGTGTCCACTGTTACAAGCGTCAACAACTGCTTGAGTGTCCATGATTGCTCCTCGAGCATTGTTAACAATCAGTACTCCTTTCTTGCACTTAGCAATTCTCTCTTTGTTAAATAGTCCCCTGTAGAGAAGTAGTATCAAAATTTCCATTAGTTGTTTTCAGAAGTTTCCAATTTAATGTAATAATCACAAGTCCCTTATGTTCATCATCTCAATTTATACCTTGTCTTGTCAGTTAAAGGAGTGTTGATGACAAGTACATCACATTTTGGTAGCATTGCATCGAGATCCTCCTCAAACTGCGCTCCAATCTGCTTCTCGAGTTCAGGATCAATCTTGAGTCGGTCGTGGTAGAGGAGATTGCAATTGAATGGTTTTAGCCTCTGAAGTAAAAGTTTGCCAATTCGTCCGGCGCCTACAGTTCCAACTGTCTTCCCCTCAAGATCATAAGCTCTGTGAGCTATTTCAGCAACATTCCATTCACCATTAACAACCTGGTGCTGTCCGGGTAGAAAATTCCTGACCAAAATGAGAATTCTCATTAGCTCATCCTCTGCAACTGAAACCACATTGCTTCCGGTAACCTCTGCAACTGTTAGTCCAGCAGCAGCGGCGGCATTGAGGTCAACATGATCGGATCCAATCCCGGCCGTGAGAAGCAACTGCAAGTTTTTGGCCTTTTTGATCCTTTCAGCAGTTACATAGGCAGGATGGAAGGGGGTTGTTATGAGAACATGAAGATCTGGAATGTGCTTTTCAAGCTCTGAAACAAGGACGCACAAAACCACATGACTTCAATGGAATTTTAGAACGCAGATAATCACCTTGTGTATAGGACTTGACCATATTTAATGTTATAAATTAATTTGTCATCATATTGGTAATATAAATCTTCTGTATAGCTTCAATTACATGATATAATAACTTTGCAAGAGAGGTCAAAGGTTCAAATTCCTGAATAAAATATATATATATATATATATTCAATATTTTTTTTCTTAAAAATAAAAATACATCTATTATTCAAATCTGAATGAGATTCAATCATCAAATGTCACTTTCTAAATGTGTTCAGAAGTGTGATATTTTCAGTTTTAACTTTTGATCTCATTATCAGCATTCCATATGAAGAAAAAAGATATGTCATGCCCCAAGATGAACTGTCCAGTATTTTCATTACCAAATTAGATACTCAGTTTAGTCCTAAAATTAGGGGCATTTTACATGTAAAACAAAAAATACCATCCATGGCATTTTTTTAAAATAATTAAAATGACCAAAATACTCATGTCAATAAACTGATAGTTTTTCATCAGTTCACCGATAGATTCAATCAATTTAGGAGGCAAAAGGGCAGAATGGGTGTTTTAAAAAAATGCAAGCAAATTCTTCTTATAAACAACTATTTTGAAGAATAAAAAATGCGTTGATAATCATAGCAAATTCCGTAAAATTTGCCACTTTTATGTAAAAAATATGCTCGACAAGATATTTGTAAAGTTTATATATATATAAAATAAATTAGAACAACTATAATTGGAAGAGGGAGATTTGGAACTGCTAGGGCTGTTTGGATGAGGATTTTGTAGGAGTGATTAGAATGAGGAGTTACCGTGAGTGATAAAAAATTGGGATGTGTGCATAGCTTGTTTAGATAGAGTTTATTATGGAGAAGTTAGAGGCAATAACTCTTTTGGATGAGGATTTTGGTGGAGCATTTGCATGTAGAAACTCGTTTAGATGGAAATTTTAGAAGAGGAATGGTAAGTCGAGTGGTTTAAAAATAAGAGATTGATTGATTTGAAATAAATGATTAAAAAATAAACGATTGTTTTGAGTGATTACAATAACTCGTTAAAATGAATTTTTTTGAAGAATAATTGTAGTCGTTGAAAACCTAATAACAAACACCTAAGGTTGGGTAAGGTTGGGTAAGAAAATACTGCTAAAAGGTTGAAATGATAAGTTCAAATTAAGAATATTATCCTTTAAATAAAGTTGATACACGGCCAATAAAGTTTGATATTTATATTATATATATATATATATATATTTTTTTTTTTTGAAGAATATATTTTATAATACTTAAACTATTAATAAAGTACGTTTTATTTTATTTCAATCTACTAATGGACATTATTAATTGTATGTCTGGATCCGAATGTTCCTCGCCTTCCTAATTTATCAGATCAAAGCGGGAACAAACTCGGCCATTGTAAGATATGGAATACTCAATACAGAGGTAGATCAGATCAAATAAAGTATTTCGTGAGAAGCTTACCAGAATCGAGCCCTTCCTTGTCATCAGTGACTATATACTGATGGCCTTGAGATTCCAACCATTCGCGTATTCCCAAGGCTCCCTCCACACATCCTACAAAATTAGGGTTCATAGCAGCATACTCGTTAGCCTTGTAAAACACACCCACGATCTTCTTGCTCCCTGCAGAAGCCTGCTCAAAAACAAAATGAGAAACGGAAGCCATTAATTCACTGCAGATTCACAAATCACGAAAATCAGCTTCGATCATCTATAAACCCTTCCCCTACCTCCCAATCAAGCTCATAATCACACAGAAACACAGACTAGGTTAGCAATTAATAATCGGAGACTCGAAAATAGCGATCAAAACTGTCTAAATTAAATTGATCAAAACAAAATCGAAGAACAAGAGACGAACATTCGACATTTCAGCGATTGAATCCATAAGAGGAAGAAAAATCACAGAATATTCAACTTCCTAACTTCAACAATTCATAATCACACTGATACACAGCCTAGGTTAGCAATAAACGATCAGAAACCCAAAAATAGCGATAAAAACAGTCTAAAACCAGGTAATCAAAACAGAATCGAAGATCAAGAGACGAACATTCAACATTTCAGCGATCGATTTCATAAGAAGAAGAAATTTCACAGAATATTCAACTTCCTAGCTTCAGAAACTCCGCGATGAAGAGGAAAAACGAGAGTACGATAGTTGTAAGTGAAATACAAATTAGTTGAGAAGAAAAGGTTAAGTCGATTACATGAAGATGCCTGACGAGAGGTGATGACTGAGAGGTTGCAGAGGAGGAAAGAGCTCGGATCGCCGTGGCAGCAGCCTGCTTCATCGCCATTGTCGTCTTCTTCGTTTTCTCTGAGAGAAATCTGTGAGACTCGTGAATGATGATGATGATGGGTTTTGCGTTTTCTTGTGTGTGTATTTATAGTTGGCGAAATGGGATTGGTCCATTGGAAGAAGAAAAGGCGCTCTTTGCTTTCGTTTTTTCAGCTCTGTTTCTCAGTTTTTGGTTACATTTCTTTTACGCCGCCACGTCTGTGTTTCTTTTTTGCCTTTATTTTATTTTCTTACTTTTTTTCAAAAAATTCGAATCTCATGTTTACTACAAGATATTCGGCTCTGGTTTTTTTTTTTTTTTTTGGTCTTTGATTATTTTGATTTATACTTCCAACATTCAATTTTAATTATGTACTTTTTATTATACATAATTATAATAGATAATACAAATCCTATATCAAAAATATCATTATTCTCAAATAAATAAGTATCAAATATAAATTATCGAAATCGAAATTATTATAAATTTCATATTGATAAGGTGATGATATTTTATAGTGTTTGTAAAGTATATGGACTATTTCTTACATTCAATTAGTTTTTGAAATGAATATCCACATTATCTAATATGATATCAGAGCTAGTATCGGTCCGATAAAAATAAAATTTAAATTTGATTCAAAATCGATAGTTCAATAGAATCATCATCTTGAAAGACATGTTGAGAATCTCACATTATTAAGATGAGGATATCTCCTAATGTTCATAAGGTAGATAGACTACTTCTTTATGATGTTGAACTCCTTTATAACGAAACAATAAAACCAACATGTCAATAAGGGGGTGTTTGGGCCATTAAGAATAAGGGGGATAATGGGAATGGGAATGATTCCCCATGTTTGTGGCACTCGGAATCACCACCCTCATAATCACGTTTTCAAAAAATCATTTTTTTCATTCTCCTCCTAACTAGAGATGTCCATTTTCACCGTGGGGCCGGGGCCCCATGGGGACCCGCCCCGAACGAGGCGGTGAATGGAGATGAAAAATTCCCCGCAACCTAAATGGGGATGGGGATGAGAATGCATTCCCCATCCCCGTTTCCCCGATCCCCGCCCCGTTTATATTTAATTTTTATATTTGTATTTTTAAAAATATTTTTTCCCCTCTTTTTATTAATTTAATCTTTAGATATAGTATTTTGTTTGTAAAAATATTTATTCAAATGCACAAATTTTATCATTATTATTTATCAAATTAAAAATAAATGTATATTTTTCATGAAAAAATAACTACCTGAAAATATTATTAAAAATACTTATAAAAATTAATATTAGAAAATGAAAAATAAAAACAAAATGGTGAATTTTTCACCGTGGGGAACCCGATCCCCGTCATTTCCCGGCAGTGAATCCCCGTTCCCATCCCCGCGAAAAAAAACGGTGAATTTCGTGGGGATGAGGAATGATTTTGTTAGCGGGGATGAGAACGGGGAGAGCATTTCACGGCCCCGCCCCGCCCCGTGGACATCTCTACTCCTAACTACTTTTTATTCTCTTTTCAACAAATTTTCATGCATCATATCATTATTTTTTACTCACATCATATTCCTTATTTTATATTTCTCATAATCATTATCATTATTTTAAATACAAAAAATCATTCCCCCCATAATTATTATCTTCACCCAAACACAATATTCTCCTTCTCATTATCTTTCCCTCCTTAACCATTATCATTCTCTTTGCCCAAAAACCCCCTAACTCTTTTTGTAATTTTAATTATGTACTTAAAATCACAAAAAATCATAGTTAAACTTGACATATTTTGAAAACTATGATTTTTTTTTTTTTTAAGTTTGGTATTCACAATATTTTTTTTTAGTTCAATAACATTTTAAAATTTGGAGATTCAAACCGATGATCTTCTAGTTTATATTACATAGGTTAAATAACTCTACAATGTTATTTTTGTTGGCTGTTAAATTGAATTTAATTACAATCAATTAAACCAAATTGTAGTCAATCACTAGCTGCAAATAAAAAACAGTATAATACTTAATCTTCGATAAGTAATCGGGAATTTTTCATGTATAACAAAAATAGGCTAAAAATTGCATTTATAGCACATTTTTATCAAAAAATGGTTTATAGCAAAATTTTGAGTGATTGAGTTTGATTACTCAATCACTGGTAATTGATTGATGAGCTCAATCACTTGACAAACTGATTGAATACAATCAAATACTGTTGATTGCGTTTGATTGAACTCAATCACTCATAATTTTGCTATGAACCAATTTTTGATAAAAATGTGCTATAATTCTGATAGATGGTTCTAAAATTATTATACAATACAAATTCTCTAAGTAATATCTTCTTTGTTATTTATATTGCTTTTTATCGATGGTTTAATCCATTCCTAATAGTTTAGTTGTATTAAATCGGTTAGAATATTCTAAAAGTAAGTGTGTTAGATGGATTTGTAAGTTTGATAAAGATAAAATTAACTTGATTAAGATGTTGTCATCCTTTTTAAGTGTGGTCTAATAAATATAGATTTTGATTGACAGATACATTAACAGTGACATACAAAAAATAAGAAACCAGCCAAAGTTTAGCTGACACGATTTAAAAAAAAAAAAAAAACTACGAATTTAAATCTGATTAAAAAGAAAATTAAAGAAGCCAATTTTTTTTTTTTTTTTTTTAGATTAAAAAAGCCAATGTATTAAACTCAACTTTTTTGCTTCGCACTTCTCAGTTTTATTCCATTTTATTGGCCTAATTCTATCATATATGATGCTCAAATGTCATTTTGTTATTCTAATTAATATGCCATGGTAAGATTTAAATAATAATAAAATAGTGTAAGTGACATAGATTTAGAACTTGAATTGAAGTTAGGAATTTTGAGTTAAATTGAATTTTCCTTTTATAATCCAAGGACCAAATACTAAAAATAACTAAATTTACATTTTAACTAAAATAATATGAAAATTAAATATCAATTAAATTAAAGGGAATTTGCATTATATAGTAAATTTCCTATCTCCACATTAGAATTATAGTAACATTTTAAAAATATTGCAAATATAACATTTTTTTTCCGGATACTATTGATAGATTTTATCAAATACTATTGATGAAGTCTACCAGACTTTAATGATGGAGTCTATCAGACACATGGAGAGATAATTACCTATACTTAATCTGCCAACCATTATATGTATGAACAATATAGATTCTCTAGGAGAATTGAGTAAAAATCATCACAAGCTGTAAGGGAGGAAAGATAGGGTATCAGGGTTTTTCGGTTTTAGAGGAAATATTTATTAATTTCTAATCAAAAACCTACTTTTTTTTTTTTTTTCTTCAAATTTTCAATCTAATTTTTACTCTCTTTTTCTCTACTGTGTAAAAATTAAGGGATTTTTGCAGAAATAGATCAAATTGATAAAATATTTACAACACTAAGTAAATTTGAAAAAAATTAGTAACTATAGTCAAATATACGATATAGAGTAATACTTTTTATACTGAATAACTAATACACAATACAGTGTGATGAATATTATTTATATTGTATATTTGACTATAGATGCTAAATATTTTCAAATTTATCTAGATTCATAATTATTTTGTAAAATTAAACTATCCAATACAATTTTCCAAAAAATAACTAATATCGATAATTAATCAAGCCATCAATCCATTTATTTAGTACAACATTGATTTGTTATAAACTTATAAGTTGAATTTAAAGTATAATCCAAAAATAAAATACAATGAATCCTTTCTATTTCTCAGTTCGACGCAGATTGACCGTGACGTGTACCTCGTGAGAGGATAAGAAACTACAAATAAAATCTTATCTTATACAACTAATGCATTATCTCTCCCATCTAATCAAAACATTATATCCCCCCTCAATTTTTTTAGGCAGTCTCCCTAATTATTTGGTCGTTTTATTAATTTGAGAGATTTCTCGCTTTGATTATATTTGAATGGACCTCAAACATATTGATTCGATAACATTTTGCTTTTATTTTGGGTAATTCGGTTTAAACATATGGTCTAAAAGAGATCATGGTAGGATTGTTTTATTGTTTGATAATAATTCATTCAATTGCGTAACGACAGTTTCGATCTCGATAATGGATGTTTGACTTTAATTTATTTGAGAAAAATTAATAAATATCATCAATCAAAATAATTAACTTGCCACCAATAAAACAACAATTAGTTACCGAATAAGTCGGCGACACGATTGATTATCTGATTTGGTGTTAATCTATTTTTACTCCACGGTCTAATCCCCTCCCCCAACCTATACTAAAAGAATAACATGTAGTTAATTTGTTCATTTTAATAAAAGTATTCATCTAATATACTATCATTATACATTAAAACCAGTATTATTCTTAAATTTAAATAAAATTAGGAAATATTAAAAATAAAGAAAAGTGTACTGAATGAGATTCCTAATTATAAATATATTATTATTATTATTATTTTTTAGTTATAATATTTGGGGAAGAATTCAAACTCGTAGCAATTAAAGTTATTGGCTCGATATCGATATCACTGAACACGAGAAAAATGCAACATTTTATACCTCTAAAATCCGATTGGATAAATTTGGGAGTTCAAAATTTATCAAGATTAAAGCTAAATAGATCAAATCAAAATTTGTTTAATTAGAACAGATTTGGGAAAAATTAAAGTAAGTTGCGACACAAATAAACTTTTTCATTTTCTAGAAAAAATAAGAGTTCGTTTGATAATCATCTTGTTTTTGTTTTTTGTTTTTTGTTTCTAGTTTTTGATTTTTGATTTTTGACTTTTTGTTTTGAAAAAAAAAACAGTATATATTTGATAATTCATTTCAATTTTTTGTTTTTAAAAATTAAAAACCAAAAAACATATTTGATAACTGTTTTTTGTTTTTAGATTTTACATTTCATTTGCCTTTTTTTAGTTTTTTACTATTTATTTTTCATTCTTTCAAACTTTTTTAAGAACAAAAATAAAACCTTGTTTTTAAAAGCTACTTTTTTTTAAATTTTTTTTTAAATTTTTTTAATATTTTAAAAATGTTTTTAGAATTTCAAAAACAAAATCTAAAATTGGTTATCAAACGAACATATTTTTAAAATATTAAAAACAAAAACATAAAACTAAAAACGAAATGGTTATCAAACGAGGCCTAAAATTATAGATTTTTTTTAGTACATAATTTAGAAGTTACTTCAAGTTCCACCTATTTATTTATTAGGTTAGTTATATAAATGATATTATTACTCTCACATAATATGAGAGAGTTAAATACGATTTGTATATTTAAATTTTTAACCATAAAATCGAAATAGACTAATATCAAATAAGATAATTAATTGTGCAACGAATCCATTTGATACCCTAATTTTTTTTTTTTTTTGAAACAAAGTATATGATAAATGTTGGGATAGAGTAAAGTCGAGCATCCAAATTTGACTGTGATTTGTCGTTTGGAGCGGGCGTGGAGCATTTGGTTCATTATATCGATTATTTTATTTTATAATTATTAAAAAAAAAAATCATTAGATCGAACTTGTAAAGCCGCTCAGTGCCCATCTGGTGTAGGTGGGCCGACAGCCCAACACAATCATTCCAACATGGCAACCACCCATAACAAAGGGATAACTAGGTAAATTACTACATTTTATAGAATTTAATAAATAAATAAATAATTATATTTTGAAAGAATTTATAATTTATAATATAGAATGAGTCAATAGCCTAATAATTTTATTATTTGATTGTAAACCAATTTAACATTAGTGGTCATATTGGGGAGAATTTGAACCTATAACCTAGTGGTTACAAAATCGTACAAGATGCCAGTAGAGCTATGCTACATCTGGCTTGCTTTATTGGCAATTGAAAAAATATAATTGAATATGTGAAAGTTCAACAGCAAAAAATGAAATAAATCTTAAATCATAATTTAACCAATTTTCTAAGACCGTCCTTCGTTTGAAATTCAGGGTATGAAATTAGTTGTTTAGTACATGTAAGGATTCCGAAAGTTTGAAATCTAAGGATTTGAAACAATATTATTTGTATTTTAGGTTATTAATACATCAAACCAAACACCATAATTATGATTATGGAGAATTTGATTGTACTTGATTTCGGGAATGTGGATCCCAACCGCAAACCAAAAGATTTCGGGTAAATTTAAACGGGTTGCATTCGGATTCGGATCGTGAACCCGAGGATCTAGGGTTGGAAGGAATCTCGCGCCAAAGACAATTGGCTCGTTGCGAACTTGCTCTCAGTCTCAGAGCAGAACCAGGCAAAGAATCCTTTCATCTCAGTGCAGTTTCATCCATGGAAGATCCTCCAATGGCGGAGGAGCTTACGGTGACGCAACGGAATCAAAGAATTGTGGAATATGAGGTTGCTCGAATTTACGACTTTTTCTTCCGGTCTCCTCACACCGCGCAAGAGTTCATGTAACTTTCTGGACTTATCCTTTATTCTTCGGATGATTTCCAGTTCGATTCTGGTTTTTAATGGTTTTGTTTTGGATTGTTTCTAGGTTGGAGCTTCAACGTGAAAATCATATCGAGTATCTTACCAACGGTCTTAATCGTTTAGGACCATCATTTCGAGTATTGGATGCCAAGTAATTCTCTTGATTCTCTTTGTTTCGAGTGCTTACTTTCAATTGTTATGCATTCTTTGCTTGTGGACTTCGTTTTTTCGAAACGAGTTTTAAATTTCCCTAGTGGGTTTTACTATGAAAGGCGACGTTTGTTGTGTATTTGAAGTTCATTTAAACTTCTATTTTTGTAGCTAAGGCCCCGTTTGATAACCATTCGGTTTCTTATTTTTTGTTTTTCAAATTTAAGCCTATTCTCTCTCAAATTTCCTACAATGTGCTTCATCCTTCCTACTATTTATCCATCTTTCTTTAAAAAAGTAGGAGAATACTAACCAACTTTTAAAAACAAAAACAAACTTTAGGAAGCTACTTTTTTTTTGTTTTTAAAAGTTAGTTGGTCTTCCCCTACTTTCTTAAGAAAAGATGTATACATGGTAGAAAGGATGAAACAAATTGTAGGAAAATTGAGAAAAAATAGGCTTAAATTTGAAAAACCATAAACAAGAAACCAAACGGTTATCAAACGAGGCCTAAGTAATATGTTTTATGGTTGAGTGTTCTATTTTTTTTTTTGATATCCGTGACTATCCGGGCCAGCTTTTGCGCACCTCAACTAATGTTACGGGATATACCGTCTGACCCTACAATATTTGGATGTCAAGAAAACTCGTAGGAAATTAATTCCTAGGTAGGTGGTCACTATGAAATGGTTGAGTGTTCTATTTGATTATGTATCGTTTCAAAATGAAGCGAATATTAAAGATTATAGTCTTTAGCCATCAAGGAGTGGCTCAATTTGTCAAATAGGACCTTGGGGTGCATAAGGTGATGGATTCAATCCATGGTGGCCACCTACTTAGGAATTAATTTCCTACGGGTTTCCTTGGCATCTAAATGTTGTAGGGTTAGGCGGTATGCCCCGTTACATTAGTTGGGGTGCGCGAAAACTGGCTCGGACAGTCACAGATAGAAAAAAAAAATAAAAAAAAGATTATAGTCTTTCACTTTCTACTCTTCTTTCCCATTGGACTAGTTTTTTCTTTTTTGTAATCTTATTATATGATCTTCCTTTGAAATTTTTCATACATCAATGAAAGTTTCTTGTTTCCTATAACAAAAAAATGAAGTGAATATCATTGTGAAATTGGAACTTAATTGGTAAAGTATTCATATTTATTAACTATTCTGTTGTTGCTTGGGTTTCATGCTTATCAAAGACCTGACCGGTAGTTATTTTATTTTGTCCTAGGTTTAGAATACTAGTGTAAGGTTTTGTTGATGAAGCTATGAATGAGTCTTGGCGAAGTCAAGGTTTTATGTAGAGAATCTGAGTGTAAAGTATTCCTCGTGTACACGCGTCTGGTTGTGTGATTTACTTAGTTACTCCATTTTAATCAATATATGCTGGATCACGCAGTTGTGTATGATGTATCATCACTTGCTAGCTTACATATTTTTTTTGCATTCTATTGTTCAGTCGTCCTTGGGTTTCCTATTGGATCCTTCATTCTATTGCTTTATTGGGAAACTCTGTAGATGCTGAATTGGAGGCTAGGGCCATCGACTTTCTTAATCGTTGTCAAGTATGGTCATTCTACCTCTCCCTGTTTTGCACCATTTATGAACAATTTTTTTCTTACATTTGGAATCCATTTTTTTTTAGTACACATTTGGAATCCTTTTGAGCGTGAACTAACTGAACATCCTTGAATGATCGATATTTTTATTAGCCTTCTTTATTACTTCTCTTTTATTCTTGCTTCAGACTGTTTTTTTTTGTTGCTAACCTGTTTGAAAAGGATAGAATTTCTTGCTTAATGTTGGAATGGAACATTTAAATAACTGACCTTTGAAATTACCGTTTTTGTTTCCCTTGCTTGCAGGACCCTAATGGTGGATATGGAGGTGGACCTGGACAGGCAAGTCAAGTTCATATTGATTTCCTTGGAAAACTTATGCTGTTGGTTGCATATGATCGTTGTTAGATAGCTTCAGTTCCCTGAGGTCTTAGAAGATAATTCTGATGTCAAAATTTAAGAGTTCCTGAATCCTGACTATGAATTGTTGATTGGCATTGAATCGAGAATGAAACATGGGTTGAGTATATAAGAAAATTTTCAATCACTATGTTATGTGGTATTTTCTGATGCAACATAGTGATTAGTGTAGTAAGTAAATAATTAATTGAATGCTTCCAAGTTTCGGTCTTGCTACCAAGCAAGCATTCTAAGCCCAGTAGAGAGAATGGAAAAAAAGGAGTCATTTATTTGGTGGTTTAAGACTTGAGTGAGAGTGATCGAGAAAGAGGAGGTTCCAACTACCTCAAATACGTAATTTATTTGATAGTTCTTTTATCCTACATTTCCATACATTTGGGGTTCTATCACAAATTTGAGCATTATGTTTACTGTTCTTTAAATCATGAATTTCTTCACAATCGAATGTATTCAGTTTGTATTTTTAGTCATTTATATAACTGAATTTATTAACATCTGTGGATTCATTAACTTTCTGGTTCTGCACAGTTACCTCACCTCGCAACAACTTATGCTGCAGTGAACTCTCTTGTTACATTGGGTAGTCATGAAGCTTTGTCGTCAATTAATAGGTGGTCGGTTTATGATCAGGAGATCTGTTACTTTTCTGAGTTATTTTTTTCAGTGATATGACATTATCATTGAAACATCTTTCAGACATAAACTATACACGTTTTTGCTGCAGATGAAACAACCTAGCGGAGGCTTTAGGTATCAAGTCAATCCTAATAGCTCATCTCTAGTTATTATTTTTATTTTTTTCACGTCAATCTTTAAAGTAACTTTTTGGTCATAATTGCAACTTTATAGTCATAGTTATAGAATTAGTGCTTGATTTGAGAAAAAAGTGATTTTATGGTGGAGTTTCTATGTTCTAATAATGGCCGCTCTGGTTTTTACCAGAATGCATGACCAAGGAGAAACAGACGTTCGTGCTTGCTACACTGCAATTTCTGTAAGTCAGCATCTTATTGTTATGATCTAAATGTGTTGCATTGTGCATGTGCATGCAATTTCTTTTTTTTTTAAGCAAATTGCGTTTGTTTATAATTATGCCTTTGAAGTTGAAAACGGTTTACTGTAGCACAAATATAGACACTGCATTTAATTGTTGTATGAATGTACTGCAATTTTTTTTTTTTATTTGCTGAAGTAAAGTAATCATTCTTGATTCATCCAGTTGGTATATAGTCATAGGATAGGACAATATCAAGGATGGTGGCATTTAATCGTTAGTTTCTAGCTGAACATTGTTGAGAAGAGAGGAGAGAGAGACTCATTCTTGTGACGAAGAATGTTCATTGTTTTAATGTGTATCATTCTGTCCTTAGCTACTTCTACCAGTCCGGAAGTGAGATTTATAGGGTTTTGTTTTTGGTTTAAACCCTTTTTGATCTTTATGGCCCCGTTTGATACTCTTTTTTGGTACTAAAAGAGGCTAAAAAAACTCTCTCCACAAATTCTCTATGCAAAACCTTATAACCCATTCACTGATCTCTTCTCCACCCATGAGTGTGTCTCCTCTAGCGCCAAAGAGGAGGGGAGATAACCCCTCTACGCACACCTTCTCCATTTGTGGGCCTCCCCCACCGCGCACTTTCTCCCTTGCACGCACTCGTGCACTCCTTCTCCCTGGGAAGCACGAATAGCGTGACCTCTCTTTCCCCTTTCAAGTTTCCCTGCAGCGCGACCTCTCTTCTCCACCGACGTTTCTTCTTTTCAATTGTTAATGCTCGTCTCTGTTGTCAATGCGATTCTCTCCTCTGACACTAGATCGACTTTTCCTCTCACCAGATGCCTCCATCCGCAATGGCCTTCTACCTCGAGAAGTACGTGGTGACGCGAGCATCTCAAATCGTCCGTTCAACTTCGTTGGGATGCTACCGTTTGGTTTCTTCTACACCTGTAACTCTCCTCTTTGATTACCCCGATCTCCATTGGCACATCTATGGACATCTTCCCCGAGAAGCTTGAGCGGCGAGTACGTATTTTTGCACCTTTGTTAGGGCAAAAAAACACGACTCACTTACCTCTTCATCCTGCCATCATCTATCTTCATTGATGGATCACTCATCACTCATCACATCGGACAACATATTGAGGATTTTTCTAGGCTACCTTCTTCTTCGGCAAGATTGACCTACAAGTTCTTCATCCTATTTTGTTTCTCATTGTTTCTATGACTTTTGGTTGGACTTGTTTTACTGGTTCAATCAGCAGTATTATGCTTGTTGTTTGGCTGACTACATCCCTCCCTTTACTCTATTTCGAAAGCATTATAACAATTTCACTGATCAATGAAATGTTTTCGCTTCCTATAAAAAAACTACTTTTATATAGTTTCCAAAATATGACTTGGTTTTTGAAAACATGTGTAAAAGGTAGATACCAAAACAATGAAACTATAAGGGGAAGTTGTATTTATAGGCTTGATTTTCAAAAATTCAAAATGAAATGGTTATGATAGTGGGCCTACATTTTCCTTCTTGGTCATTCAACTTTCAAATATTATTTTAGGCCTTCAACTTAAAATAAAACGATCATTTTTTGTTATTGCTATTAATTATTATCTTACCACCTAATAACTACCTCAACCAACCTATGTGGCTTGGTTACATGCCCATGTCAACATTTTTTTTTAAAGCACCCATGTCAACATTTTTTTTAAAGCACCCTTGTCAACATTTTAATAGTCCTTCAAAACCATGTTTTCCTTGCTCAAACAATCAACAACAATAATAACATTGAAAACTACATTGATTTTTTTAAAGGTTCAAGGACTAAATAAACTTTATGAAAGTTTAAGGATCAAAATGAAATAATCTTGTATAAGTTAGGTAGAAATATGGGATTCAAATCTTTGTTTTTGATTTGTCTGTTGTCAAGCTTAATGCACTAACTGTTTTATGTATTCTCAAATTTTCTTATGCATAAACTGGCAGCCTTTTATTATTTGAATACATTATGCCAATGATTACAATGACTCAAAACTTCTTCGACCTTTCAGGTTGCCAGTATATTGAACATCTTGGATGATGAATTAGTTCAAAATGTTGGAAATTACATTTTAAGGTTGGTCCCTACAATTCAATATTGTTTCCATGCGTGTACTTGTTGAGGTGTCTGTGATGGATACAGTTATTTTTTGCATGCGTGTATTTTAAGATTGGTCCCTTGTTCTATGGTTCATCGACCTTTTTTTTGAGAAATTCATCGACCTTTTTGTGGGAAACCACATTTTTGTGACTCTTACTTGGTGGTTCAAGTTTTGCGGATATCTATTTTTGATTATGGTTCTAGTTCTCTCTATGCATTTGGAAGAACTTTTTGTTATCTGTTTTGGCATAAAGCGTTGCGTGTTCTTCCCCCTCCCATTTGGAATTTCACTTATTTAATGCAGTTAGTTTCATATTTAAAAGAAATTGAGTTCAAACTGGAAACTTTGGGTATAAAATCTTCAGATGCATGAGAGTCATGAGACTCAAGTCAATAATTCAGAAGCATATGAGCTGTTTTCAGTGAGACGCCTGTGACTGATGGAAAAACTGTGTTACAATTTGAGCCGTGGATATACAGTCGTCAGTCATAGTGGTTGGATATGAAACCTTAACGAGCCAAAAAATTGCTGAAAGTAAAATCATCATGGAGTGACCTAATGATCATGGTCAAGAGGGCCTTGGAGAGTTAAGAGGTGATCGGTTCAATTTATGGTGGGTATTTTTTTAGGAATTAATTTCCTACAAGTTTCCTTGACATCTAAATACCGTAGGATCAGACGGTATGTCCCATGACATTAATCGAGCTGGCCCGGGCAATCAAGAATTTAAAAAAGAAAAAATTGCTGAAAGTAAAACTATTGAGCAGTTATTGAAAATCTGCCATAGTTTAAAATACTATATTAGCTTGGATAGCCATTCAATATAATTTTTATTTATTTATTTAAGATTTAATATGCATAGTGCTGTTTATTTAAGATTTATTTATTTAAGATTTTATATGCATAGTGCTGTTTTTCTCTGCAGTTGTCAAACTTTTGAAGGCGGCATTGCTGGAGAACCTGGATCTGAAGCTCATGGTGGGTATGTTTCTGTTTTCCATCATTTTTCTTCTTCCTCTTCATCTTTCTTTTCATCTTCGTCTATGCCTACGGCTCCTTAAAATGTTGTTTTTGAAAAGACTGATGGCGAATCAAAATTAAAATAAAGCTTTCGAAAATAAAGGTAAAATTTGGCCAAATATATATAATATCCAGAAATTACTTGAACATGGTTTCTTCTATTGATTGTACAATTTTTTCCTTGAATTCTAAGGAGACAAGAACCAGTTTGGTGGATGAACAAACAAACAGTAATGAGTTTAAGATAAGAACATTAGTTTATTTTGAACGTACTAAAATTAAATTATAAAATTTTCCATATAACAACATTCATTGATGATATTGCAATTTTGAACATTTTTTAAGTTTTTGTAAATATAACGATTTTTTTACAATTTTATTTATTCTAATTTTTCCATTTTTTCTTCTGCCCTATTTTTTTACAATATCTTGGGTAGGTATCAACTTTTTAATGCTCAACTCTAAGATCATCTTTTCTTCGTATGAGTAACCTTGTTTTTTTTCTTCTTCTTAATATTGACCTCATCAGGTATACCTTTTGTGGCTTGGCTACTATGATTCTGATCAATGAGGTCCACCGGTTAGACTTGCGGAGTTTAGTTGTAAGAATTTGCTAAGGAAATTTAATTGTCATTCCTAATCCTGCCCTTCATGTGTATTATGAGCATGTCTTTGGTTCCAATACTACATGGTAAATAACAATCATAATTTTGAAACCTTGATATCTACTGTTTACATTAGGAGTGGGTGGTGTTTCGTCAAGCTGGTTTAGAGTGTGGATTTCAGGGGAGAACAAATAAGTTGGTTGATGGCTGCTACTCATTCTGGCAGGTTAGTTACTTCCGGTATTGCTGGATTCCTTGTTCCCTTGGTTTTCATTTGATTAATTTATGACAACCAGGGAGGTGTTTGCTTGCTATTGCAAAGATTAAGTTCGGATATTGATGAACAAACAGTTCGGCCTGATGCTCGAGAAGAGTGTTCTTCTATTGACAGCTTATCAACTGGTATCGTATGCAATCAGTGTTTCCTTTTTTCTTCCTTTTTAAGTTAATACATGAATGAACAAAATAATACAAATATGCTCCAGAATTAGACATCTTAAAAATAAAACAAACTTTAAATACAGTTTTTATGTGAATCTAATGGCTTAAGTTTGTTGGACCTATAACAAGTAAAACGGTTGGTTGATATAATTAAATTTACCCCAA
Source organism: Sicyos baderoa (assembly GCA_037832685.1). Classification (NCBI taxonomy): domain Eukaryota; kingdom Viridiplantae; phylum Streptophyta; class Magnoliopsida; order Cucurbitales; family Cucurbitaceae; genus Sicyos; species Sicyos baderoa. The sequence continues at coordinate 9,487,647 of JBBMEF010000018.1, read as the reverse complement.
TCCATAAGCTTAGGCTTTTGGATTGATTGGTGGTTTAACATAATTCAACAAGAACACTTTAGGCTTCATTCAGGAGGCTTTTTCAAGGACTTTGTACTTATTCTTCTGGTGCTATTATTTTGGACGAAGACCTTTTTCAAATAGTTAATTTCGGCCTTTATCTCCTATATGTCTTGTATTATTTCATTTTCTCTCAACGAAATCTCAGTCTCTCATGCAAATAATACTTTAGCTTATATAAAATCTCTTTAACATTTTTTTTATAAGAAACATAGCTTCATTGATGTAAGGAGGAATTACAAAAAAGGAGGGGAAAATATCTTCAACATTAGCTTTAGCTTACCTTTTTCTTGAAACAAGTAATCGTGTCCAGTTCATCAGCTCAAATTGCACAACCAAACTTGAAACCTGTTCAATTCCTAATTTCCTTTTTGCTTTTTTCCTCCTAAAATTTCCAACTGAACAACGACTCAACATTTCTTATGAGACCAATTTGCATTCGCTGATCAAAGAACAAACATTTGTTAGGAGTCCGGTCGAAGTATGGAATTTACACCATCGAGTTGATTCAGCTGCTTGTTTTCTTGTTTATACATATGATTTCATTTTTAACAAGGCTAATCTTGTGATGTTTATTCCTTTTGTCAGGTGCGGGTGCATCCCGTAAGGCTAACTTAAATGATATTGGTTACGAATTTATCAAGAAGCATCCAAGTAGTCAACCTCTTTTCAACAGTTCAGCCTTGCAGCAATACATACTTCTGTGCGCACAGGTACACGTACACCTAAGAGAGTTATTGCATCTACTAACTTGATGATTGGTTGACTTCTTTGTGTATCTATTTTTTTGCTTCATCATTCTTTTTCATTTACGTAGTGTTCATGTAAAATATAACATACAAAATATTGTGGTTATGAAATTGATTCAAGAATCACGAGTAATTGACTGACCATCTCTGGAGACGCATGGTTGTTTTATGAAACAATGAATGTTCCTCTAGACTAGGAATCCTTGAATTCACCCATTTCAGATAACATTAACCAATTTATTTAATAGCCCATTTTTCAAAACTTTAATTAGTTATTCACCTAGCAAGACTTTTGTTTCTCATAATAAAGTTTTATGTCTTCCTTGCTGCAATATTATGTTTCTCCAAGTATTGACAATCTTGTTTTTTTTGGAAACAATCATTTATTGTTGAGGGCCTTTTTTTTTTTTTATGGGAAACGAAAACTTTCATTGATATATGAAAAGTTACAAAATAGTCAAAAACATTTTACGTAAAACTTTTCCATTTGTTCGGTTTGGTTTTGATCGTTCCTTGGATGCAGGTGCCTGAGGGGGGACTGAGAGACAAACCTGGAAAGCCAAAAGACTACTACCACACATGTTATTGCTTGAGTGGCCTCTCATTGTGTCAGTATAGTGCGTCGAAGGAAGATTCTCCGCCACTCCCCCGAGCAGTAGCAGGCCCCTATTCCAACCTTCTGGAGCCTATTCATCCGCTTTACAATGTTGTCTATGAACGTTCAATCGAAGCACTTGATTTCTTTAGGGGTAAATAGGTAATAAATCTCTTCCCCTTCATTTCACCATAGCATACTGCCATACACTAAATGCCTTAAAACTCAGGTGGCTATCTACTCTTCCATTTTCTATAACTGGTTGTGTATGCATAATAACGAAGGATGTATTTGCTCGAATGTCCCAATGCCAAGTTTAAGCTATATTTTTTGTTAAAGGAAATATTTCATTGATTAATAAAAAATGAGAAAACTTTGAGGGCCTTGAGGTGAATATAGATACAGACTCTTAAAGGAGAAGAGAAAACAAAAAAAAAAAACCCTAAAACCAAAGGTAACGCCTTAATTGACAAAAACAGAATAAAAGCATAAACATAAACAAAAGACCACCCTGAAGAAACTCCCACCACAAGAAAACAAAAACCTATTAATGAAATTGTTTCTTATCCAAAAAAAAAAAAAAAGAAAACAAAAACCAATTCCATGAACATTAGCTGATCCCACTGATGAAGCCTTCATTGCTGTTTTATCATAGTTAATGCCTTCGATTTATCCTTCTTCATGGTAGTAGATCAACCTTTCGAAAAAGTAGGTTGATAGGATAGGGAGTTTATGGCATGGCACCACAGAAATATCAGTTGGATCAGAATATAATGAGTTGGTAAGAGGTTGTGCTTCCTTAGGGACACCAATTGACTGATTGGAGAGTTTGGGGGAAAAGGCGGCAATATTTCAAGAGGGGCGGCTGTTGGCTTGTTCCAATGTTGGGTCATCTCAAGGCTTGTTCCAATGTTGGGTCATCTCAAGGCTTGTTCCAATGTTGGGTCATCACATAAATGGTTCAGTCGTATGGACGGACTTCAAAAGCTTCTTGAGACAAGTAAGGGAGGTGGGGCTTGAAAGATACACATCTGTGTTAGAAGCAAACGGAAGGTTGGGTTTTTTGGTGGAGCTAGAGAACGAAAGGGACTGGTTCAAGCAAAGATTTATGCGTGACCTATTGAAAAGAGATGGTTGATTAAAACTGACATGTACAGTCATGGATATAAAAAAGAGTTAAGAGTGTAGGAAAGAGGAGTGTTTATGGGGAGGAGTTTAATGCCAGCTAATAAGAACTGTGGAGAAGGAAACTTTGCTTGTTAACTAAAGAGGCTAAAGCTACAACTTGTATCATGTTTCTTCTAAAAAAGATGCAAACAAACTACAACAACAGAAGCAACAATTGCAAACTGGAGCAGTAACATACTTGAAGATGACTCTCAAGGTCTTGTCCTCTTATCCTATATTATATTCGTTGTTTTGGAAATGATGAAATAGAGAGAATCTTATATAACTTGAGCTCTTGCTTTTTATTGCATATTTAAGAGAACGCGGGGATTGAAGGAATTCAGGATGTCTAGTATCTAGGACCATAATACTCATTAGCTCCCTATGTTGACATGTGCCCTACAGTAAGACTGCAAAACTTTTTTTGATATCTTAAGCAAGTGGTAGTTTTGAATGGCCACACTTCTAATCCATACTCAACTTGATTTTTCGCCTCGACCCCACCAGCCAATGTTTCTTTCAATCTCTAGATTATCTCCTTAGAATTCAAGGACATAATTGCCCAACCTATAAACCAGATCTTTTTCAACAACTCATCCTTGTCCTATGATATTTAGATTTAGCATTGTTGGTTGTGAACTATTTAATAATTCGAGCAAGTGATCTCAAGTTTTTCAACTTACCAACTAAAAGGATCTAGATTTCTAACTTGTTCATTTGACCATCAATTTGGCCAAACCTATGGTTAGTTTAGACAACACTCTAGAATGTCATTTTTACTCAAGTTTTAGAGCTCAAGATTAGCAATGGATCAAACTGATGCAATCTAAGATCTTTCCACATTATTAAGGCTTGAAGGTGCTCCTATATCTTATTATTTTTTTTTTTTTTTAAATATTCGTGACTGTATGGGCCAGCTTGCGCTCACCTCAGCTAATGTCCCAGGGCATACTGCTTGACCCTACAACATTTGGATGTCAAGGAAACCCGTAGGAAATTAATTCCTAGGTAGGTGGTCACCATGGATTGAACTCATCACCTTAAGCACTCCAAGACCCTCTTTGACCACTAGTCTATCTTATTTATTTCACCTCCCCTTTCCTTTTCCTTTCATTTTGTTGTCAGAACTCAGGACAATTTGTATCTGTCAGAGTGTTTTGTTTACTATTTGAGATAAGAATGTTTTGTGTCTTGGTTACATCTCTTCCCTAAAGTCCCAACACTACCAACATCTCTAAACCCAATGCAACTTGGATCAGAAAAAGGAAAAGAAATGAAATGGAACTCTTAGCATTTGGTGAATCCTCTATCAAATTGAAGGAAATGATTCAGTCTCCAGGCAAACAGTTTTATTTCAACATAACCAAAAGAGTGTTATTAAAACACAAGTCTCATCTTTGCAGGATTCACTTCTAAACTTGTTCTTAGAGCTTCCAGTGCAGAATGGTGGCCACATCCTTTACCTAACAAAGAAAGAGCAACATTTTGGTAGAGTAAAAAAGTGAATAGAAAAGGGTAAAAAAAAAAAAGAGAGAAAAAACAGGGGGAAAGTAACTTTTTAGAACTGGAGTTACTAATGAACTCCCATCTCATATTTATTGTCAACTTATGTACCAGATAAGGCAATTACAAAAAGAAAATACATCATATGTAGAAAATCATTGAGAAAAACCAGATCTGTCCGCAGATAATAGATGATGTTCATACAGACATAGACGGAGTAAAGCTGAAATCGAGTCCCCAGAGCTCGAAAGATCCGTTAACGAAGTCGTAGTGACCACCCTTGAGTCCAAGAGTTCCATTCACCAAACCATCCCTAACAAATGGATAGGTCAACAGATTTCCAAGGGATACACCAACTGCTTCCTGCATTTACAGAAAAAAAAAATGGAAGAACCATGTTATGGACTTTCAATGGTTTCCCATTTTTTTTATTAAAAAAACCCTCAATTTTTGTTATTTCTTATTACCTTTTCACAGTGTGCACATAGTTCCCCAAGATCTGCATCACCATGCTTTGAGTTCACCTTGGCCTTGGCAGGTAAACCAATTTTTACCCATTCTTCAATGAAATCACTGTTTCTCAATCAGAAATATGAGTTCTAATCAGTCTATTACACAATTATTTGCCAAATATAAGCATCATTCAATGTTTTTCTCTTGAAAACTTGTTTTGCATCAAGAATATTGCAGAGCAAATTTTTTATCCAAATATGTTAGGATAACTATTTTTTTTGAAGGTTGCTTCCATTTGGTCTCAGTCTAGTATATTTTCATATACAACCTTTTTGAGGTGAGTTGCTTTATTTTTTTAAACCAAGAAATTGGAGCTTTGCTCCACTATACTCAAGGTAATCATGTTCGTTTCTAGACCAGCCATTGAGAGACATCAAAGAAACGAAAACATGAAAAGTGTCTACAATTTAACATTATAGGTTCAAACACAACTTTTTTTTTGTTTGATATCATGTTAGACAACTTAACTCAAGCTTAAACTAGTGAGATATGATAAATCTAATCTATGAATCTAAGTGAAATTAAAGTGAATCATGGGTTGACCTAATGGTCAAAGGGTTTTGAAGAATTGAGAAGTAATCTTGAAGAAATGATGAGTTAAATTGATGATGGTCACTTAATAATTATTTTTCTACGAGTTTACTTGATATATCACGGTATAAGAAAAAAAAAAAAAAAAAAACTTACGTTGAGTATTTGCCATCATATGGAAAAGTCATGAGTCCCTTGATACCACCACATGCACTGTGACCAATCACAACAATGTATTGCACCTGTACCACCATAACCATTCATTCATCACCTAATTTTACTATTTAAATATTGAACAAGTAAAACACAAAGGGTGGTGATTTCTAAATGAAATTTACTTCTTTGAACCTTTTTTTAAAAAAATTCTTACATTATTATTGAAAGATAGTTTAGGTTAAAATATCATTTTGATTCTTATATTTTTGTTATATTTTAGTCTCTTTAGTTTTAAATTTATTTGATTTCAATAAATCTTAAAATTAGATTATACTATAAATTTATAGTTAATTCAAAAAATAAATAGTATCTTTTAATTTTCCTCATGGAAAGTACATCCATTAAGTTTAAACATTTCAAAATATATTAACTAAATGGAATGAGTCCCAAAGTACATGGAGATATTTAGAGAAGGAAAGGAATGAGTTCAAAATGGCATTTGAGAAAGGGTTTATTTGAAGTTGTTTGTTTATATATATACCTTGAGATGCAGAACAGCATATTCAATGGCAGATCCAGTTCCTGAGAATTTGTCCTGTTTGCAAAAAGAAAATAAATAAATAATAAATAAATGCAATATTTTTAAAAAATGAAATGGAATAAAAAGCAAACCTGATCATATGGAGGAACCAAATTGGCAACATTTCTGACCACAAAAGCCTCCCCTGGTTGGAAGTCAAGAACATGTGATGGGCACACTCTTGAATCAGAGCAAGCAAACACCATGAACTGCATTTTTCCAAAACAAAAATTATTTTAAAAATCCAACTCTAATTAATTAATTAAATAATCACCCTTATTTAGCCCATCATAATTATATCAAATGAAATATCACAGTAAAAAAAAAAAAAAAAAAAATCATACCTTGGGACTTTGGCCCTTTGCAAGTTCACCATACAACTGTGGGTTCTTCCTAAAAATTCAAAGAGAGAATAACACAAATGAGGCCGATTAGGCGATTATGTGTTTCGAAATCGCCTTTCTAAGACGACTCGCAAAAGTTCATGTTACTATAAGGCAAATTGTTTGCCAAAAATATGATCTAAACCATGTTTTCATTTACAAAAGAAAGAAAAAAATATGTTTGTTATGAATTAATTTTGTTAGAAAAGGAAAAAAAGGAGGAAATTTTAAAAAAAAGACATACTCATATTTCTCCTTCTTGAAATGAATGAAACCAGATTTGATTCTCTCAACTGGATCAAAGGTTGGTTTGGCTCCCTCTGCAGTCTTCAAATCTGCTGTCATTTGCGTCACCATTGATGTTGCTGATGCTTTCAAATCTCCCTTCTCTCTACACCCACCAAAAAAAAAAAAAAAAAAAATACAATTATTAATTTTTTTTTTTTATAAAAAAGTAATATTAATAATTTATTGAAAAAACTACTTATATTTATATGTTTCAGTTGAATTAGGTACCTGAGTAGCTTCTCCAAGGACTCAATGGCTTCTTCATGTGAACCATTCCCCATATCTTCACTCTACAAGATTCAATTCCCACAAAAATTAGCAAAAAGGAAAAAGGTGTTATATTAGAAAAAAAAAAACTCATTATTGGTAGGTAGAATAAAAAGCAAAACAAAACAAGATTCATTTCCCAAACAAAAAGTTTAATTTCCACATGTTACTACACTAGACTTTGATTAATGTCATGAGACATATAGGTCAAGGAAACTCGTAGAAAATTAATTTCTAAGTAGATGAACATCTTACCATGAATTGAAATCATTACATTTTAGTTTTATAAAATTCTCTTGTCCACCAAGTCACTCCATGATGATTACTACTGAATAAAAGTAATGAAACATATAAGCGTTTTAAGGTTTGTTTTGGTAGAAATTAGAAGCCTTATTGGGTAATTTTGAAATTCACCAACTATCTGTGGATTTTTGTTTTTAGTTAAAAAGAAAAAAAAAATTAAATCTAACTTTTTCTTAAAAAAAAAAAATCACACCTAAAAGGAAAAAAAAAGTAAACATTTAGACTTGTTTTTTTTTTTTTTTTTTTTTTTTTTTTCCCATTTTGACAGAACCCATGCAATTACGTTACATGTCGGTTACATTAAGAAATGGATCTGCGAATAGGATGTAACCACGTGTCTAATGGTTACTAGCTTGCCATTGCCACATAGGAGAAAAATATGTGGGGTTTCTGTGAACAAGTCACGTGATAGACACGCGTATGTGATTCAAATGGCAAAAATGAAGGAAGGAACATGGAGGAGGTATAGTGAAATGACAACCACACACAATTTTTTGCTTTTTTTTTTTTTTTAGAACTACACAATTTTTCGCTTCATCCATTATTATTTACAACCATATATATATATAAAAGAGAAAATTATCTTCCATAGTCAAATTTTACAAAAAAATTATAGATTTAGACAAATTTGAAAATATTTAGCATCTTTAGTCAAATATACAATATAAATAATACTCATCATACTATATTATGTATTAATTATTCAGTATAAAAAGTATTACTTATACCGTATATTTGACTATGATTGCTAAACTTTTTCAAATTTGCCTAGTGTTTTAAATACTTTATCAATTTGGTGTGAAAAAATGCAGGTATATAATTAAAGTATTAAAATTATATAATAAAAAAACTATTTCTTAACAACTAAAAACAAAACAAAAAGACACTGATACAACGGTAGTTAAAATAAAAAATGACATATATACCAAACAAGAATTTAACTCAATGATGAATTTAATTAGAATTATAAGATCATGAATTATTCTCTCATTTTCAACTCTTTCCATACAAAAAATGAAAGATTTCAAGAAAATTATTAATTTATGGCTTTCAAATCTCACATTATTCTAACTTTGTAAAATAACCGACCAAATCAAGACATTGAACTAAAAATAACTTTAAAATCAAAGAATAACCGTTGGTTGGGAGCAATTTGCTCTTTTACTACTACAAAACACAATGAATGCATGCAAATATGCAAATGTAGCATAAGATGATTCCTAGAGACTAATACACTATGACCCTCCCATAATAATATGTATTTAAGAACAAAATAGTGAGTTGCACTAAGTAATCTAAATTCAAAATAGTCCTATGCTTTCGTCTCGTTTATGCATCCAACAATATAAGACTAATAATGTTGGTCAACCTTTTAAGAAAAAAGACCGATGCAGACTCATTTATTTAGTTTTTTCAAGAAAGGTCAACATTTTCTTACATTTCGTAGAAACGCCGAATAATTAAGAAACATTAACTTTTTTAAGAAACAGACAACCACACCTAAAAATTTTTTGACAATGATTTTGTCGAAAACATTTTCTAACGGTATTAAACGTTAGAAAATTACATAAAAATTATCGTAATGTTGGAAGATTCAAAACACTTGTATAGTTTCATTTCTTTATATCATACATGTAACCGTACAAAAACTATAAGACATCCACATTATAGCGCATTTTTACGAGAATGCAAATGCATGAAAACCGAAAGGGAAACATACCCAAGTGGGGGCGATAATCGGAGAAGGGGCAGCAAAAACAGGCCTGTTTTGGATAAGGTTAGGGATTGAAGAAGAAGAATTAGAAAAAGAATTAGAATTAGAAGAAGGATTAAGCCTCGCAAAAACACAAGGACGAGAAGAAGAAGATTTGTTAGGAGAGATTAGAGAATGAAGGCAAGCAGTGTTAAGCGAAGCTGTTGCCATTATTTTGTGTTGTGAATTACAAAGTAACAATTCCCAAATGGCTAGGCTAGGCCAGGCTCTCCCCTTTTTGAATACAAAAAATTGTGTGATTATTTGGTGAGAGGATAATGAAAGCGAAACAATACTCAACCATAGCTTCTTCTTTCCCATATTATATTATCACCATTGTGTGTTCCACATTGTTTCTCTCCCTTTCTCTTCCTATCATCAACACCATTTATTTCATGGCCAACCAATTAACTTATCGAGTCACAAGCCCTTCAATGTAATGTCGATGTTCGGAGACGATTTTTTTAGTTATAACTTTAGGGCATGGGTGTTTGTTTGACGTAATTAACGAACTATTACAAGTAAGTTTTTACGACTCGTCTCCAAAACAATCACATTCAAACGAGCTATTGTAATCATTCCAAATAATTATTCATTTTTAATCATTCAAAATAATCACTCATTTCTAACTACTCAAAATAATATCTCATTTTTAACCATATCTCTAAACAAGCTATTATCTGCAACATCTTTACAAAAATTATCATCCAACCGAGTTATTAACTGCAATTCCCTTTACAAATAATTACATCCAAATGAGATATTACTAAAATTCAAATTTCTAATCCCTCAAAATAATTATTCTATAATTCCACATCCAAACACCTTCTTATTATTGTTTTTATTATTTTATTTTATTCAGAAGGGAGGTTCGAACCTACAATCTTATTATGATTTCTGGATCATAATAAGGCTTCTGCTCTTCTGACAAAAGCTTTGCTTTAAATTTGTATTTAACGGTAGAGTCTTTAGACTATCTTGACGTTTTATTTTGTACTTTTAAATATGTAGTGTATGAGAGAGAATTTAAATGTTGTATTTCAACGAAAAAGAACACAACTCTAGTGATATGTTGTAGAATGTAATAAATATGAGATTATATATATGTTTGAGTTTATATAAAAAATAAATAAATAAATAAATATATATATATATATATATATATATAATTAGTCTTATCATGTACAATTTAGTGACCAAAACCATATCTATATTACACGTTTGAATTCTCCAATTCTCAAATATTATTAAATTAAAATAAAATATAGTATTATTTCAAACTATATTGAGTATGTATTATTGAGGATCGGACATAGAAAAGATGGGAGATTTCCTAACATTTAATATATAAAGGGGCGACTTGAGGAGAAGACAGTCAAGACCAAGGTATTTAACCCATTACAAGCATTTAGGTTTATATCATTTTAACATTAGGGCATTTGTTTTAAATGTTATATTTTCACAAAGTAAACTTGTATCGCTGTCATTTTTCAAAAATAAATAAATAATGCATATACCTATACCATACCCATCATTTTTTTTCTTTGCTAAAAAAAACTTAAAGTTTTTGGTCCATGTTTTTAAATGTATTATAGAAAAGAACATTTTCAGTGAGAAGTGAGAAAATACAGAAATAAGAAATCTCAAAAAATGCTCTCAAAATAAAAAATTTGAATTCCCCTCTCCATGTTTTGAACTAAAAACAAAATCAAATCCTCAACTATCTTCTACATTTTTTTTCCTCTCTCTAGAAATAAATGAGAATAATGTAGATAAAATGAAATGGTGCTATCTCCAAATGAGAATCTTTAATCCCCAAGAAAGATATGTACCACAAAATGATATGAGGCATTGTGTGAGTGAGAAAGAGATAAAATGGGTAAGAAATTAGAGATTGAAGTTGCAAAAAAAAGATCACTCACTCACATACTTTGAGCTCTCAACTTTTATCCTCAAAATGGAGTTTTAAGGTAAGGAGACATGACACATGGAATATTTTCAACATCCTTCTTATCTTCTCTCACTCTCTTGTGGACCTAAAATCCAACCACTCCCATAAACTCTCTCCCTTGCTCTCTTACTTAATTTTCTCACAAAAAAGAAAAAAAGAATCTTGCTTTCTTTTCTTAAAATAGTTTTTCTCATAGCTTAGTGGGGGAGCCCCAAAATAATTATAAGAGAATTTACTAGGTTTAATTAAGTTTGAAAGACTGAACGGGTTAGTGACGTATTGATTTCATTGTTTGATTGTTAACCAGTTCAACGTCAGTGTCATGAGTTCGAATCCTGAAATTTGTATTTGTAATCCTCCTCCATGGACTCAAAAAAAAAAAGTTTGAAAGAGTGAATCACACAAAATTTTAAAATAAAATATACTTTGAACATTGCACAAATTTACCACTATTAGGTTTGCAACCATTACTATCTCTATATTTTTATTTGATCAGTTTGCTTTCTAAAATTTGGAAGGGTTGAAATAAACTTCTTGAATTAAATTTGAATAATGTAAAATGGGTAAAATTGCCAGCCTTCTCTTTTTCTATCCTCTTTTTTCTCCAAGAGGATGAAGATGAAAGAGGAAAGATGAAAAAAGATGAAGAACTTGAAAATGACAATTTTATCCTTAAAATTTTCCTTAAATTTAATTTAAAGGCTAATTGTAAGAGTTTTTTTTTTTTTTTTTTTTTTTTGAGAAGAATTGTAAGAGCATTTACTAAGTGGATTTTTTCTTTTTTTGGACATGGCATTTACTAAGTGGATAAATGAGGGAGATATTCGAACTTGTAACCTTTAATTTCGATTATTAAGTATATGTTATGTTACTTTTGACTACAAATTTTATACTTTACTCGAAAAATTAAAGAAAAATGTATCAAAATTCGAAAATGCTTACCTTGAGTAATAGGCGTAAGGCAATTGGGCTTGAGTTGGGCCATGAGAGAAGCCCATTCAACCATAAGTAGGCCCAAATAACAGAGCCCTAACTCCATACAGATTAGGCCCGCCACCAACGCAATTGAATGGCGGCGGAGAATGGAATTTTCCGGCAGGAAAGAGGCGGAATGAAGGTATAGCCACCGTGAGGGCTGGCGGAGATGTGTTAATATTTAGAGAGAATGGAAGTTCAATTGAAATGTATATAATGCTAAAGCTTTGGGAAGGAAAATGGCGAAGATAGGAATTAGGATGAAATGTCGACATTTTCTTGACATAATTTTCGACCTTTTGCGATGAGGCTGGGCCAAGCGGCGTCTTTCAACGAATTGAATGAGGTAATATGAAACAATTATTACCAAATCTTTTTTTTTTTGTTTTTTTTTGTGAAATACTTGTTTTCTTATGACTAAGGAGTCAAACTCTCCTTAGTGATATATGTGTTACAAAATTTTTAATTTTTACTTTTTGTTATTGTTTAAACCTTATTTTGAGTCGTTTTTTGGTGGGAGAATCTTTACTTGTGTATCTCTTCGGCTATTGTCGAGGATGGTGTTAGTGATGGCTTTGGTTAATAAGTGTTTGGTTGTTTTTTTTTTTAAAAAGACCCAATTTTGAGTCACAAAATGGTGTCACATACTAAGAGGCTATTTGGTTTGAATGAAGTGGAGAGGAAGAGGAAGAATAATTGAGTGATTTAAAAATGAAAAAATTTGTTTAAATATGAATATTTGTAGGAGAGGTTGCAAGAAAACCTTATTTGAATATGAATATTTGTAAGATGGTTTGTCTACAACTATTTTCTTTTTTCTTATATGCACTTGTGGACAAAGAAATTTCTCCCAAACACTAACTTCAATATTTTAAATTTATAGCAAAGTTACAAATGATCAATTTCACCCCTAATTGTGAGTTAATAAATGTTTCTGAACTAAAATGTAAGATCTAAACACCTAACTTCTTGATCAAAGTAACTAATTAAGTTATCACAGGTTCATTTGATCACAATTTTACTTCAACAATAACTAAAAATAATATTCAAGTTCATAACATTTTTATAACAAACACATCCAATATGTCACTTTTTTTAGTACAAGTTGGGTGACGGCTCTAAATTAATTTGGAGTCAAATAACAATTTCAAAGATTAAACTCTTAACCATGGTGTTGAACTGAATTTCCACCAAATAATGAAACTATCATGTCACCGACCCTGAAATTGTGGTATAAAGTATGCTCGAAAACTTAGTTTGGTCATATAAATTAAACTTTCATAAATTAAACAATAGTATGGTCTGAAACCATCATGCTCTCATCTTAAACTCTCATGCTTCCATCTTAACTATGGTGTTGTTGGCTGATCACATAAATTTAGTATGGACTTATTACTTCTCTCTTTTTTTTTGAAATAGGTCTAAGTTGTTACTAGTTCATAGTAATGTTCTAGTTAATGAACATGTTTCTTAATAATGCTAGGAAACTTTTAACATGTTTTTGTTAGAATTTAATAATGAGGGTCGGTGATGTAATTGATTATCTTACTTGGGGTTAACTCATTTGAGATCAATATAAAAATATGGTTCACAATTCGGATTATTACAATATTTGACATCAAATCTGAGATAGTGACTTTTACTTGTACCGAAACTCTAATAAATTTTTGATTTTCTTTTATTTTCTATTACATCAATTTAGGTTAAATTGGCGTTGAGTTTAAAAAAGAACTGATTTTTTCTTTATATTTCAAATTTGATAGATAATTTAGCAGTGGCCTGTAAAGATTAAAGAGAATTACAATAAAAACAAGCGGATAAGTATTTAGCAGGTTGCTGATAATTTTTTAACTGAAAAGAAAGTTCCCCCACTAATTCAGTTTTATAGTTACTAATACATTGAATATGTCAATGGAACTAAACTCACTTTAGCCACTAAATATGGTCCTTAAAATTTTTTTTTCTCTCTAAGTCAAACACATGCTAATTATCTTTAAAAACATAGAAGATTTTTTTTTTTTTAGTTCAACCATGTTTGAAGCACAAACATTATCCAGAGGGGAAAAAAAAAAAAATCAAACTTGTGATCTTTTAATCATGAATCTAGGTCAATTATTGTTGAGTTATGTTCACTTTCACCATACTAATCATGTATTACTATAAAGTACAAGAAAGCAGAGGAATTGAAGTTTCCATAGGAATATTTATTTTTGTATATCTGCAGTGTAGGATTAGAACTAAGATACAAAATATTGTAACTTTTGCTATATATATATATATATATGATTAGCTATGGAAATTGTAACAATTGAGCACTTTATAATTATAAATAAATAAATATTCATTTATATATATATATTATTTTATTTTTTTTATAAAAAAGGGCCATTTAAAATGTGTCCAAATTCCAAACTACTTGGGAGTTAGTCTAATTGGACATACAGAAAATGCAACACAACGAGCCGCTTTCGCCAGCATAAACCGCTCATTTTCTGTCAGTGGCCTTTCAATTACCTTCACAATATTTGCATCCTTCAAAACAAATACCAATCATAATCAGATCCATACCAATACACTTTTTAATCCTAATTATACGGTTTTGGTGAAAATTTAGAGAAAAAATTATGCCACTTAAAGAGAATAAAACTCAAAGTTTCACCACGCTCGTCCCTAAGCTAGACACTGAGAGGCATCGAATGAATGAAGACACGAGTGGTGTCTACAAATTAATGTCACATGTAAATTTCGAACCTGAGACCTTGAGGTGAGCACACCTTCAAAACTCAAGCCTTCAACCACTTATGCCACCCTTAGGGACTTTTAGAAAGGAACAAATTAGAAATTTTCCTCTCTTAGATGTTTCATTCTTCTCTAAATTTTCACCGATTCACTAAATAGTATAGTACAGCAAGTTTATTAGCATCCAATATTATCACGGGACATATCGTCTGACCCTACAACATTTGGATGAAATGAATTCTCAGGTAGGTGGTCACCATGGATAGAACCCTTCACCTTTTAGTTCTCCAAGAACCTCTTGACTACTAAGTCACTCCATGATGGTTATTTTAACATTCACTTTTAGTGAGGAACTAAATTGAAAAACGTTAAAACATAAAAGGACTAAATTGAAATGATAAAGACACTCGATCATAAACTGAAATATGTTTCAGCAAACTTTAATGTACATGGTCTTAGTGTCATTTAGTTCTTAAACTTAAAGAAGGTCCATATGCATTCATGAACATTAGATTATACTTTTATTTAGTTTTTTTTATTTTCTATTATCCGTGAGTGCTCGGACTATTCTACTAACAAATTGCTTCACCCAACTATATTTGATTGTTAAGATAATTCGTAGAAAATTAATTTCTAGATAGGTGACATACCATGAATTGAACTCATAGTCCAATCCATAAAGATTACTAAATTTGTTGTTGACGCACACTATGCACAAAATACTGATGTGGTATGTCCATTCGATTAATTTTGGCCACTAATGAATACCACATCAATATTCTACGGTGCAAACAAGAGCAATAGTTCAAGTGTGCCCATGATCAAGAGTTTATGGGATTGAATTCTCTATCCCAACATAATATTCTATGGTATTAACAACAAAATTTAAATAAAAGTATGATTTAAGATTGTTGAAACTTTTTAAGATTTGAGAGAGAGAAAAAATGCACATAAAACTAAAAAGAGTAAAGAAAAAGTAACTTACTATTTTTTGTGGTTGAACTGAAGGCCTAACACTGGCAGTGTCACCGATAACTATCAAATTGTTGACATTCCCCTTATCATCCCTTTCAGCAGGTGAAGTTGTTGAGTGCCTCCACTGACCATTTGTGATGTATTTGTAGTAATACCTAAAGCCCATCAAAATCAATATTGGAGTTAATACTACTTTTAACTTCAAGCGTTTATTAGCAGTTAGTTTTCCGGCTATCAAAGCGATACGATTAAGCAAAATGTGCAGTTGAGCCACGACTACAGATTTTCTTAAAAGTTCCAACTTCTAAGTTGCAATATCATGTTTCATGTTATGTATGAAGAACAAAATGTAAATGTGCCAGTCAGCAGCCCACATACAAACAAAGCAAATGCAAATTATGTTAGAAATTTTAAATTTCAAAATGATTATACAACAGAACAAAATAGATATAACCTGATGGGAAAGCGGCAGCTTATCAGACATCCGTGAATCACTGAATCTAAGTGATGTAAATAGATGATGTTAAGAATAAGCGAGTCAAACCATAATCGCCACTTATCTAGGAATTATTTTCTTACAGGTTCTATCCATGGAGCCCTTACTTAAGAATTAATTTCCTACAAGTTTCCATGACATCCGAATGTTGTAAGGTCAAGCAGTATATTTTGTGAGGAATGAGGATACTCGAGGTGCACGTAAGCTGGCCCGGACACTCACGAATATAAAAAAAAAAATTAATAATAATGATAAGCTAGTCAGAAATAAGTAACCCCTGTGGCTGCATTTTGTAAGTCCTATAACAGGTTAGGAAGGGCCCACTTCTGCCATAATGGCATGTAAGAAGTGGCCAGAGAAGTGATTTTTCAAGTTTTCTTTCTTAAGTTAAATGACGTATTTTAACTTTCGACCTAGAAACGCTGCTAATATCTTAGGTTGAAGTTGGCATTCCTTGAGGAGGGATGGCTAACTCCATAATTAATTAGGAAAATGACAAGAATGAATGTTAGGGGAAGGAAATGAAATCAAATCACATGGGAGAAAAAAAAAATCAAACAACATTGTCATTTGATGTGAAGCAGATATTTTGAGTTGAATTCAGTAGATCATAGAATGATGATTGAAAAATTTGAAAATAATGTTATCAACAAAGATGCATCTAGTAGATTGAGGTAGAAGCTTATATTTTAGTCTTTTAGATACTACAAAGAATATTTTATACTCACTTCCCCTGAGGAAGTTTCATTTCAACTTCATATCTTGGCCCACCCTTGTGATTAGCCTTGACCGGTTCTTTCCAGTTACCAGTAAAATCTCCCACCAAATTTACATCCTCCCCCTGTACCAAACAAAAAGTGAGACGTTTTTCTTCGTAAATATGAGGAGAAGATTGGTTAAGATACGTGTTAGAGACAAAGAGTTGAAGACATATAGCAGGAGAAAGAAGAGTGAGAAGAGTAAAGAATGAGCTGGATTTTTATTATGAGGGACCCACACATATATCCTTTATTGTTTTATTGCTATTTCTTATTGCTTGCTTTATTCTATTTTAGGGAGAGGTATATAAACCTCCTTTATGGTTGTAGGGTTTTATCTTTTGAATAGCTAAATCTGGAATTCTCTTTGAGAGAATGGGAGAGACTAAGACCTCTAGAATGTCTTGGAATTGATACATAAATAAAGAGTATTTTGGTTCTTATCAATACGCTAACCGATTCAACAATTACCTCTTGTCCATTCCATACGAAGGTAATGGCATGAGTGGGAGGTCCATCATGCCTTCCATGTTCCACCATTGCTATGAGATCCCAGGTAGCACAAGCGATTGCTGGCCTGCAAAAAAAATTTAAGCATGTAATTAAAATCTTTGAAGAGAAATATAATAGCTATGGATATGCATCATGTGTAATAACTTTGCTTCAGATCAGCACACACGTTGGACAAAATGGAGAAGATAAACTTTATAAATAAAGGAGCATCTTTATAGCCCCCAAGAGGCGGCTTTGTTGGTAGAGGCTTGGAGAAATCTACGAATGAACTTAATTGATTATTTTCTTGTTGTCTCCTGGGTCCAGGGCCTTGAACAGGCGCAGGTACTTGAGTATATAGTAGGACAAAGTTTTGATTCCTAGTTATAAAAAAAAGAGCATCTCCATAAAAGAAAAGAGAAGTTACTAGATAAAAGCTAATAACTGAGAGCATGAAAATGAAAAGTATAGTCCTTAACAAATGGCAGCATGTCTCTCCATGTGTCTCTATATCTAATTCTAGACAATGATAATTGATATGATATGATATTATCTTTTCTTCTCCAAAAAAAAATATAATAATGATATGATATTATCCACTTTAGTCTCCGAGGGGTGGAGTAGTTGGTTGAAGGCTTGTGACTTGTCATACTCAAGGTCCTAGGTTTGAGACCCACTTGTGACAATAAAAAATGTATCCCGGTGCTCCAGCTTAGGGACGGGCCAGTGGTGCAGTTCCCAGTTATCAAAAAAAATATTATCCACTTTAAACCTAATTGAATTATATACCTAAAAACTTTTATATCAACGAAATTATTCTTGCTAATATAATAAGGATCTTCACTACATTAAACTGGTGTGCGAACCATGAGCAGCCATTTACATGAATAGTATTTGATTTTCTCGACTTCTACACGGAAGTATAAACTATGCTACTTCTAAATCAGCGATGGCAATCACATTAGTTCTTCCAATTTATAACTATAAGGAATGCCATTCTATTCAGCTGGTATTGAGGAAAACCTGTCAGGCTTGCAGGAATGCAAACTGGTGATAAAGTTATAAGCTGCATGAAGAGAAGTATCGGTCATCCAGTGTAGATATGCAATCACACTTGCTGGAGATCGATCAAAACCGGTGGTACAAGTCACATAAACTCGATGATTCTTTTTCAACAGTCGTAGAAGTAGGCCCACAGAATATGGCAGTTTTTTCCTCAAATCATAAGAATCTCCATCCCTGAAAGAAAAGAAAATTACATAAATTGGTCATGCTATTACGACTTACGAGAGTACGAAATCAACATAATTGGCACTTAGCACGAGAATTTTAGAATTCCCATTTTTTATAGCCTTTGCCCATCATGGCATTCACAAAGTAGTGTAACCACATCTTGATAAAGGTAAATGAGCAAGATGGTGAGCATTTAAAGATAATTTTAAAATAAAAAGTTACCAGACGGAATTCATTTAGTATACCAAGAAAAAATTCAGAAACTTCACAATTGCGCTCATAATGCATCAACTGTTCAATCATCAACTTTCTCAAGTGATAAAATTTACCGACCGAAAGTAATAACAGTGATAGCACCATTCCTTCAAATTGAGTAAGATATGGTACAAAGCCTTTACTCACCTGATAGGATAGTTGATCATGAGAATATCAAATTTTTGGCAGGATTCATTGATTAACTTGGAGCTAATCCTCCAGTTTTCGGCCTCAGTTGCACTTTGAAAATTCAGAACTGCGGTGATTCCCTGCAGCAAATGTTCAAACGAAGTGTAACGAAGCTGGACTAGAAACCGTGCAGATGAATGACAGGAAAAACAAATTTCAAAACAGAAGATAACTAATGTCAGCTTCAACCTTTTCTAAATAAACCTAGTTAGACAGAACAGAAATCTGTTTGCATCCGAGATAGAATAAGGCATGGTTCACAAACTTGGCTTAGATGTACACATCTCTCAATATAGGACAAGACACGGAACAAAGAAAATCTAAAAATGAGTCTCAATTTTATTAAAATTGTACCGACTGTGACTCAGCATTGGTTGTTACTCAGGGCACGCACATTGACCATGACTCGAGATGACTCAGTGTGTATCGCGTTGTTTGTTTAGAAGGTCGATTTAATGAATACCCACAATATACTGCCATCCCTCATAAAATCTAGAACAACATACTTTGGTACTATAGTTAATCATTTATCATCCTGTCTGTAAACCTAGGTAGATTATGAAAGCATATCTTGATTTAAATTACACCTTTTCTCCAACTTCTTGAGAATAATGCTGGAAGATCCCTGCAATACATCTAAATAAAAAGTACTGAACTCCAATAAAAGGTGCCTAATGGCTACTATCAGCAACATGAACCTCTAAGCATGCATTTTCGTATTGCATAAATAAACAAACATTGAAAAGGCACTAACCACGTTTTTTGACAAAGCCTCAACGTCTCCTTCCGTCTGTAAACATGACCCCACGTAAATTTGCTCCGTGATCTATCAGCACAACACGTTTGAATAAGAAAGGAAGCACCATGCTATGGTATGAATTATGAATAGACAAAATTTTGTTCTCTTAGTGTATTGATGAATTCTTGAGTCAAACATGTCGAATTTATAAGCAAGCCACAAATAGTAGCTTATGAGTAATGAAAACCCACCTTACTATAGCTCATACCACGAGAATGATCATAATATAGCTCCCCTTTAGACCGTTCTAATGCCTTGCTATATTCATCTAAGGGGAAGCTCCCATGAGCCCATTCTCCTTCTCCAGGATCCTCTTCGGTAAATATGCCGACAAGCTGGCTGATCTGAGGCGTGGGAATGTTTCTCTGCATAGGTGATTTGACATCTCCACTTTCATCAGTAAGAAGTTTCCAACCTTGAGATGTTGAGAACTTAGAGGAGAAAGTCGCAAAGCCAGAATTCGCATTTTTTGCATCAGGTGTTTGTAAATTCGATGCCAAAACTTCTTTCTTCCAAGTAGCAATGGGGACTCGACCTCGATTAAATAAAATATCTAAATCGTTTGAAATCATAAACTCTTGAATTGGAAAAGGAGTGACAGGCCTTTCAAGAACAAGGCTAAAAGACCCTGCTTTCTCCTTCAGCATCATCCTGAAGAAACCAAATACTGAAAATAAAACAAACAAAATAATGATGAATGGGAAAAACCTTCAAAACTCAATCATAGCAAAAACCCAACCTATTTCTAGGATTAAGATGCTTAGTTCATGCATTTCCTCAATTCTAATTCAAAACTATAATAACTTTGAAAATAAATCTACATCCAATAATGTTGACTCTGTATAAAGTGAACAGTGCATACTGTATATCACCGAAGTCTTTGGTCTCAATGAGCTTGACGCCAGATGAATTGCTTGCCTTCTTTAAAGTGTCCCCCACCATGATTATTCTCGACTTCTCAGCATTACCCTATAAATATTAAGTTTCTCAAAGTCAAACATCTCGATTTTTTTGTTTGTTTATATCTGTAAGTGACCGGACTAGCTTACGTGCACCATGATTGTTATCACGGCAAAACCTCTTGACCTTGCTACATTAAGTTAACTCAAAGAAAATTATCTTAATTAATAGATAGGTGACCATCATAGAATGAACTGATAACTTTTGAGCACTTCATGATTTACAAAGCCTTATTTGACCACTAAACTAATCCATGATGGTTAGCCTCTTGTTCAATAACAATTTCTATGATGCAGATTATACAAACATCAAAAGCAATCAAACATAGGGTAAATACTAGACAGCAGATCAGTTCGAGTAATCAATAGACATTGAGGCAAATATTGCTATTAGAGCCCTAACATTTATAAAAAATTAATTTATTTCTTCTATATTCGTGACTGCCCCACCAGCTTGCACTTTGACGAATATCACATGACATACCACCTGAAATTACAATATTTGGATGTCAAGGAAAGCCATAGAAGTTAGTCCCCATGGATTGAACTAATCCCCTCTTAGCTCACAAAGGGCCTCTTGACTACTAGACCACTGTCGGTACAATTCTGATTTTGAATTTTTCTTTTTTTTTTGATATCCGTGATTGTCTAGGCTAGCTTTCGCGCACCTCGACTAATGTCACGGACATACCGCCTGACCCTACAACATTTGTATGTCAATCTATCTATTAATCATATCAATTAACAAACCATTCATAACTCGTTCCATGCTCTCCTAACATTTCAGTTTCATTGAAGAAACTAAAATGTTCGAAAAAGTAAACCACAGAATTCTAAGCAACAATTCCAAAAAACCTCCAACCGATACTGCAGAAGTGAAAATTAAGAAAAATAAAGAAATTAAAATACCCCTATCTTGAGCGAATGAACGAAGATTCTTCCATCGAGGGAAATCGCGAACCGAATGCCGAGCGGCTTCTCAAGAGTAACCATGTACTCATTGAGATTCATCTTAAACGAAGAAGAAGAGCTATCCGACATGGCGAAAACCCTAACATCTCGACGAGCTTTCACTCTTGGATCATCCCTAATTCCTCGTTTTCCAATGCGCAAATCGGTTCCCCAAAACAACGACGATTTAGTTCTTCTCAACAATGGCGAAGACGAACCGGCAATGGTCCTCGCACAAGGAAGCTGCAGAACCGCCATTTTCGAACTCAGATTTTCCTCTGGTTCTTCAGCCTGCCTGGAATTTCAGAAACAAATACAATTTACGATACACACAGATTCAAACTTGCTTTACGAAGTCCAAGTTTTGTAAAGATGAATTTAGATTTTATTTTTTTTAATTTTTTAATTATAATTTTAGATTTTGTTTAAATAAATGAGAGAAGAGAAAGAAAAATCACGTGGAGGACTTAGATGGGTCCCACGATGCCCGGATATTTATTGAACTTTTCTTCTTAGATTTTTCTTTTTTTAGTTCTAGACTTTTTTTTTTAATAAAATTAAGCTTCCAAAGTTTAATGGGTTTTTTTTAATTGCTTGGTTTGGGGGTTGAGATCTAAATTCTCCGGAATTCAGTACCAAAATTTAATTTTCTGAAATCTTGATTAAGGTGTTTGGTTTGGTGTAATGATAATCTGAAATATAAATAATGTTGTTTCGAATCTTCAAATTCTAAACCCCCGGATTCCTTACATTTACCAAACAACTGATTTCAAACCCACCGATTCAAAATCTAATCACCGGATTCCAAACGGCAAACCAAACATAATTTTATTTTGTGGTTTTTTATTAAAAAAAGAAAATTTCATAATTCTTTTTATGGATAATTTAGTTATATGCACAATTATCCAATATTATTTCACCATGATAGACACAAACAATATATATTATTTCACCAATATTAAAAAAAAAAATATATTAGTTTTTTTAGTATAAATTGAGAGAGAGAATTACAAATATTAATTATAGGAATCGAATTTGTAACGTTGATGTTTATTAGTTCTTAACTAAATAGTTAATTAGATAAAAAAAAAAAAGATTTCATGCAAATAAGTAATTTTAAAGCTTAAAATAAAAAATAATATAGGTCGGATGGAAAACATGGATGCATCCCCATTCTCGTTTAGCTTTCATCTCTGCTTACTCCCCAGTGTCTATCTAATCGAGGATTTCCCACTCCATTAGGGGTGAGTTATGCACTTGGTTGAGTCGGTGAGTTATGCACTTGGTTGAGTCGGAAATATTTTTAAGATCAACCCAAAATTTTAAGTCGATAAATCTTCAACTCGTCAAATCACATATATTAAATCAACCTAACCAACTCTTATATTTTGAGGTTGGTTTTAGTTTTTGATTGGGTTAATCTCCTGTTTCTTATATAAAAAACTATCTTATCAATTAGTTTTTGATAGGGTTGAATGAGGCTAATCTAACTCAATTAGCCGAATAGAATCTGAATCATAACCCGATTCATCCTTTATGGTTCGAGTTTGAGAGAAAAAGGAATTGCGGCGAACCGGTCGGTTCCGACTATTTTCCGATCCGACCCGCGATTTCATAGAATTAGGGCTTTCGTTTTGCTTCAGCCTCGCTCTCGCTCTTTCTCTTTCACCAAGTGGGTTCATGAGCAGGTCCTGGATAAATTCCTGGTAATAAAAATTTACAATTTGCTCTGTTGCTGTCTTATTTTGTTGGCTTTTTGGGCATTTTTATTTTTTATTATTGTATTTATTTGCACCCAATCTCATGCATTTGCCATGGTTCAAGAATTGATAGTTGGGTTTTTGTTGGATGATGTGAATTTGAGGTTGGAAGTTGGAGCTTAGTTTAATTTTACTTTTGGAAATTTCAACTTTGAGATTGGAAACTGTGTATTTTTCTTAGAGACTGGCCCATAAGAGGTGTTTGTTTCTTTGGTTGACTGAAAAATGAGAGGAAAACTCACTTTTTGGCTGTGATGACTGAAAAATGTTCAGTTGAAGGATAACTGCATACATTCTTATAGTATTCTAGGTTGAATTCTGTATAATCCTTAGTTGATAGAATGGAAACTTTTCTTTTTGATGATCGGGACTCGAGACTCAGCCCATATACCAGGGACATCACTGGGAGCTACATGGGAGGAACAGAGACAGAATTAGAGGTGTCTACAAATGGATGTTGGTATGTTGCAAGTGAGTTTTGAACCTGAGACCTTAAGGGGAGCATACCCTTGAAGCCTGGGCCTTCTACCAACTGTGCCACCCCTCAAGGCTCTATGCCACCCCTCAAGGCTCTGTGCCACCCCTCAGGACTATATAATGGAAAATTAAAATCCTGTTTGTGTCTATTGGAAGTTGAAACCGTCATATTATACTACTCTACCTTCTCCTAGGGTTCCTGTTAAATTTTGATATTTTTGGTACTTGGGTATTTGCTTTACTTTATTGAATTTGCTCAGGAACTCCTGGTTATGATCATGAACTTATCATCTTTTGAGTATGGATCATAGTTTTAGGGTTGATGGAACGTTGGGAGTTCTTAGTAATTGGTCACCTATGGTGTTTGTTTGTTCAATATGTTAAATCTGGCAATAAATGTTCATTTGGGTAATGGTATGACTTAAGGATTGATGAGTTCAATATGTAAATTTACATGATTGAGTTTAATGGTTTTCGGATGTACATATCATAATGACAACCCAAAAGAGTACCCAAAATCTCTGTTTTTTCCTCTGACATCATTCCCAATAACAGCTGTTTTTCCCAAATTATCAAATTTGAGGACAGGCCAGACTCTTGGAGGAAGAGAGTAATTACAGTCTTTCAGTTTATGATCTTCGTACGAGAGTTCTTCCTATTAATCTAGATTAGTTTTTCAATGGGATATCATAGGATTTTGTCTTCACAAATAGAGATGGACTATATTTTTTCGGGTTGGTTAAAGGTTTTGCTGTAACTAAATATTTCTTAGAGATTTTTCTTTTGGCGAACTTTCTCTATTTAACAATTTAACATTTTCATAATCATCGTGGGTTGACCTAGTGGACATGAAGGCCTTGGAGTTGGAGAATTAAGATGTTATGTGTTTAATCTCTTATTACTAGCCACCTACCTAGGAATTATTTTTTTACGTGTTTTCTTGAAATATTATAGGATCAGACGATTGTTTTGTGAGAATGTGTGTAAGCATTAAGCTTTCCCTGACACTTACGGTCCTATGGATTTGATAAATTTAACTTTTTCATAATTTTAATTTCATCAGTAACTTTCTCAATTCCCAGACACTTAGTGTCAGTTAGAAGGAGAGTGGGGATGGAGCTTTCTTGTGGCCTGTGGGTATACCGTATAAATAATGTAGAGGAGAGATGTGAGCGGTAGGTATTATTTTTTGGCTGTGGGTATACCGTATAAATACTTTATTGAATTTTTTGGAGGAGAGGTTTCGGTGCTCTCAAACTAACCGGTTAGCTCGTTGTTATGGTTTTCCTTTTTATATTGTAATTTCTATTTCGTTTGTATTTCCTTATTGTTCTTGATGAAGACTTGAGTGTTGGGTTAATCCTTTTATGAGAATTACTTCCCCAAGTATTCGGTATCGGTACCCTTACAGTATTCTGTTAGACAAACATGGGTTCATGGTTCATATTTTTCCTTTGCAGATGTTGTGTGCTTAAAGGATCTCCAGGGTTTTGTACATAAAAGATTTCTCTTT
Source organism: Sicyos baderoa (assembly GCA_037832685.1). Taxonomy (NCBI): domain Eukaryota; kingdom Viridiplantae; phylum Streptophyta; class Magnoliopsida; order Cucurbitales; family Cucurbitaceae; genus Sicyos; species Sicyos baderoa. The sequence continues at coordinate 9,462,277 of JBBMEF010000018.1, read as the reverse complement.
ATTGGTGTTATCTAGCTCTGCATCATTTTCAGCTCTGAACTAAAATCTTACCATACCTGCAAACTTTGGAGCAGTAGCCATTGAATTCCTTTTTGGTCTTTGGAGAAGCTGTAGCTGATACTTTGGGTTGACAAAAAATGACAGAAATATTCAGTTACTCAGCAAGCAGACAATTGTCTCAGATGATATTTGCAATTATTTTCTTTCACTGTTCTGAATATATCTTGGCAGTTAGGATTCATGGGAGACAAAATGTTACTCTAAAGTCACTTCTGATAAGCAAAAACTATCTCTTGGCAATGATCTTATCTTTCTTAGAGTACTTTCTTGAAATTGTGTTATGCCCCAGTCTTAAGGAATACTGGTGGGTTAATCAGACAGGCATTGCAATGGTTGTAATCGGCGAAATCATACGTAAACTGGCCATCATAACCGCAGGTCGGTCTTTTACACATCTGATTAAAATTCGTCATGAGAACCATCACAAGCTGGTTACTCATGGAGTCTATAGATTTGTTCGTCATCCCGGATACAACGGTTTTCTCGTGTGGACGGTGGGCACTCAACTCATGCTGTGTAATCCCATTTCAACCATTGCATTTTCTGTTGTGGTTTGGCACTTCTTTGCTCACCGAATTCCGTATGAAGAGCACTTCTTGAGACAGTTTTTCGGCCACGAGTACGAGGAGTATGCGAGACGGGTTCCTTCTGGAGTGCCGTTCGTGAAATGAAGGTCAAAGATTTGGAGTTGAAGAATGCCTCATCAACAGATTTCATGGTTCTGCTCTTGAGGTATTTTGAACTATTTACTCGGAGTAGTTTCTGTATTATATATACTGAAGTGTTTGATTGATTGATTGATGATTTTGAGTTTTCTTTTGGTTCGAATGAGATCTCCCTTAAACTCAGTTCGAACACGCCTGAGCAGAATCAAATCCTAGAACATTTTCAGGGTTAGAGACCAACTAAACTGCATTAACTGAGTTTGAAAAGGCCCATTTGATAGCGGTTTCGTTTTTTGTTTTTAGTTTTTTCAAAATGAAGCCTACAACAACTCTTCCAACTTATAAGTACTCATTGGAAATGAAATCCATGATAATTTGGGAATTAATTTTTTACGAGTTTACTTGACAATAACACATAATAGGATCTAGTAAAAACATTGTAGTAGAGTTAGTATTTCTGTGAAATTAGTCGTGAGACACTTATAGATTTCAGAAATTTGTTGATGGAATATCAAATAATATATTTAATAACGGGAGCGGGTGCTTCAAGTATGTAATGAGGCGAACCTTTGATTATAAAATAAAAATAAAATTTGTGGAAAGAAATAAATAAAGGGTGGGTGAGGCAAGGATGTATTACCCATACTCTATTAGTGGACATCCTCATCAGCTCAGCAACATGATGTTCTAAATCTAATGCTTTCAAAAAAAAAAAAAAAAAAAAAAAAAAAACTATGATGTATCTATTGCATTGAATAGAAAAGCTTTAAATCAAGCTTCTTATCTTAGTCTTCAATATGTGAAGTATCATTAATCCAAAAAAATATAAGTTAAAATTTTGAATTTTTATGTTTTGTTACCTAAATCATAAAAGTAACAGTTTAATCCTAAGCCTTAGGACATGTTTGGCTTTGAAAGGATGGGTTGGGATAGGTTGGGTTAAGATGGAAAGAGAAGATAAGTGAAATTAAGTTTATGTTTGGGGGGGAAAGAAAAGATAGGTGATAATAAAGTTATGTTTGATGTGATGGAAAGAGAATGATTGAAGTTTGTATTTAAATAAAAAAATGGATATTTAATAATTTTTAAATAGTAAAATTATGTTTGATGTGTTGGGTGGACTTATGGAAGTCCATGAGACAAACATGGAATAGAAGGCAAGCCAAGCCAACTCCACCGTTTCTCCTCTCCACAAACATGCCCTTAGTTTGTAAGATTAGTGGTAACAAACTAGTTCTTCTAGTGAATACGAGTTGAGATCTCAGTGAAGTTGGGTAATGTCTTTGTATCTTTAGGATTAACGTCATTTGTCGGTTTATTTATGATTTTTCAATAGTATAAAAATTATGGTAATCTTTAAAATTTGGGGTAGATCCATACTGGTACTACTTTGTATCTCATCTAATGAATACGAGTGAGCCTAATGTCAGGAAATACACTAAAATATACAAATTGTACCTGACCTTGATTGCCATCAGTTTTCTTGTGGACTTTGAGACTCATTACACTTCCATATTTTGATATAAATGAAGCTAAGATGCTAGATTGGATGCTTTAAGACAATGCTAGATTACACAATGCCACCTTTACGTCATCTTTAGTGGGTAACAATGTATTAACCCTAAGCGGAACTGTTCCACATGTTTGATGTGTACATATTTGTATGTAGTTGAGCGATATCAGTCGAGATACAACAATTGTTGTACATACCCACAAAAGCGTTGTACATCCTTGTTCTTTTTAGTTTTATGGCCTTGCCTTTGTTAGTATCATGTTTATAGAGTGATTTGCTATCGACTTAAAAATTTTCATTCAGCTTGAGACGTAATGTGATCGATGATAAAAATTGACATATGGTGGTCATGTGAATAACCTCAACCATGATTATCTTGTAATTTGAGTATACATTTCTCTTGTTTTAGTTCCAATAAACATGATTGTGATAGGTGTGACATCCATCTAAGATTGTCAAAAATTTGTATTTCGAGTCCCACAAAACCCTGTTGAGAAGATTAAAAGTGGTGGTGTTCTTCGTAGTAAAGTTGGAATATAAACCCGAAGACTCCCTAACACCTCATGCATAATTGACGAGATTAATTGGTAGTGTTGCTCGCCTTCATATTTTTAATGTAATCTAGTTTGACCACTGTTCACGGTGTTGTTCCTCACCTACACATAAACTATATTGATCAATCTTACTCATTGACTTCTATCATATCTAGTCCTTACAACTATAAATACGTTTACGATGTATAGTATAAATTTTTAGTCATATATTTACCAAGTAACAAAGTTGGTACACATTTGAATTAAATGAATCAAATAAATTAATGATTTATAAAATAAAGACATCTTATATAAACGAATAACAATAATTTATGAATTCCAATCTCATACCCTCATTTATGGTTGACTTCATACAAAAAAGAAATCTAACTTTTCTAACTAACTGAATTTTTAATTAAACCTAATTAAAAAGTTGGAAGTTCTTTAAAAAAAATTGAAAAATTTGAAGTTTATCAACTTGAAACAAGTCAAAATATGAGGTCTCAATCAGACATCCGACGATGGAGATTTACCACTGAAAATTCCAAAAGCGCAAAAGTTGACTTTAATCAATATACCGCGATAAAAACAATTGAAATCTCACCCAAAAACTCGTCAAATTAAAAATATCGCGCGTGGACCCCACTTTCCTCTCTGTAAAGTTTTCCGCTCTTCTATTCTCTCCCAGTTTTTTTTTTTTTAACTTCCATTTCACTGAAGAATCAATCAATTCTCTTCGATTCTTCATCTTCTTCGTCTTCCATTTTTCTTATCTCAAGCCTGCAACGACCTGCAAATATTTTCTGGTTTCTCGTTTTTTGCAATCGTTTTTCTTGGAGATTTGATCCTGCACTTGTTCTTGAAGTTTCGTCAGAAACGAGGAGAGGAATTCAATGCGTAATCGTCATCGTTTTCGTCGTCTTTCTACATGTGAGGTTGATCTCTAACTGAATCTGCGTGATTTTTGTTGTTTTGGATTTGGTTGTGATATCTTCATCACTGGAGGCACTTTTGAGGTTCGTTAATCGTTTTGCTTTTGTGATGATGATCGAGTTTAGTATCGAATTGTTCTAGTTCAATCTATTATACTTGTTTTCTGAGATTGTTTCCGTGTTTTGTAGCTCTGTTGAGATTTCTACTTGTTTTAATTTTGAATCGGTGTCTTTTACTGTGCATTGTTATGAAAACGGCAATCAACAAGTGATTCGCTAACGTTATGTTAGCTAGTCCACTGGAGAGAGAACAATTTTATTCAGGCGAAAATACAGATTACAAAATAAACGTCATCTTATGGCTACGGATTAATTCGAGTTTATATATGCGCTCTAATTAAACCCTATTACAAAATGCGTAAACATAAATCAGAATGCGCTGTGAAATCAGAATGCTCTGCAGAGTGCAGTTAGCGGATGCGGAATGCGTTCACGCAATGGAACGTGTTCACGCAATAGAATGCTGAATGCGTTCAAGGCATATCACAATATGCATTTTGGTTATTTTACCTAATTTTTGAGATTCTGAAAGTGTCGGAAGTGTGGTTGATAGTGTAATGTGTTATATATTTGCATCAGGTTTCCGAAGTTCTTCTGGTGGTATATATTCCTAAGGTTGTGAATCGCTCATTTCTGACTCCTGGATCTTAGTAGCTTTGGTGGTGGTTGGATGTAAAGAGATTGTTGAATTGCTGTTTGATCATGAAAACAGTTAAGATGCTACGTCGTGTTGCTTCAGGTCTTCCTTGTTTGAAGCCTGTTAAAAAGAAACCGTAAGTAGCCGTCTCAAGGAAGTCAATACACATATTATTTATTTTCTTTGCACTCAAAGAAAGAGGCCATTGAAGTGCTAAACTTATCACATTAAAGTGATAAACTTATCACATATTATTTATTTTCTTTGAATAATTTTATTTTAGTTTTAATTTTTTGTAATGTTTTCTTTGATGTAAAGGGTCATGAGTTATGTGCCAGAGAAGAAATATCCTGTGAACTCAAAAGATTATAAGTTATACGAAGAAGTTGGTGATGGTGTTAGTGCAACTGTGTACAGGGCTCTTTGTATTCCATTAAATGAAATTGTTGCTATTAAGGTTCTTGACTTAGAGAGGTGCAATAATGACCTGGTACGTGCACTAAACTTTTCTCCAACAAAGTAGAATTTAGTTTTGTGACACTTACTGTGCACTTCATATCAATTTCCCGTATCTTAGTGCTAATATTACTGGCAACTGAATTTATCTCCTGATTCCTGATTTTTCCCCCTTTCTCCTTAAACAATTACTAGAAAAGCATCTATTGTTGGATGTAATTTTCTTACAAAAATTTAGTCCTATATGTTATTTTTTGGACTGAATTTCTTGCCAGTTAATTTTACACCAAATTTTTTGTTTTCTTTTGACTGTGGACATATCGGGAAAGACTATAATGAAATGGTTTGGTGGGCTTTTCCCATGATTGTTAGGTTCATGAATATATATATATATATAGTATTCTTTTTTGTACTTCAAATACCAAATGGGTGCCATGCCACCACCCGACAGTACCATGGAGCTATGATGTTTATTTTGCTCCTCTACTTGTCTAATTGTTTATGGTAGAATTTTAATCCAAGTTAATTACTTTAATCCAAGCTTAAGTTACTTCAAGATAATACTGTCCTGCTTTTTTTATCTGTTACTATAATCATTCATTCTTTTTGGATGATATATAACTCAGGAAGGTACCCGTCGAGAAGTAAACACGATGACCTTGATTAATCATACCAATGTATTGCGAGCACATTGTTCTTTCACTACAGGTCACAACCTTTGGATAGTGATGCCATTCATGGCTGGAGGATCATGCCTTCATATAATGAAATGGGCCCATCCAGAAGGACTTGAGGAGCCTGTTATTGCTATTTTGTTGCGTGAAGTCCTCAAAGCTCTTGTTTATCTTCATTCCCAAGGTCACATTCACAGAGATGTGAAGGTATCTTGCTACATCTTTCAAATTTTGATAGGAAAACATGTAGCATTCTTGAGAAGGATGTTCTATGTAGTGTGACCAAAGTGTTGATAAATAACTTGGTTGTACATTAGTCACACTAAAGTTAAGGACATTATTTCAGAGGTAATATTTGCTCTGCTTAGTAGCTACCGTTTGCAGCTCTGTACAAATGTTAAAGAGGCTTATAGTTTGGTTGGGAAGTCATGCGGGTGTTAGGAATTGGTTGGCTCACACTTAAATTAATCGACTCCTGTAAGGGTTCAACTTAAAATACATATAACCAATAAAGGGATCGTTATATGATCAGAAATAGTTGCACCGAAAAGTTTATGGTTTTAGATGCAGAGGTTCGGTACTCAAGTTTCTCTATTTCGGCTTCTCAATGTCGTTTATATAAATATTTTGCTGGTTAGGAATGTGATTCTTATTTTTCTAATTTTGTATTTGCATCATTTGTTGATATTTTGATTCCTCTTCACGTTGGAGTTAAGGCGTTATTCCAATCATCTTACTATTCTTTGAAACTTCTTAATTGAAGGCTGGGAATATTTTAATTGATTCAAATGGTGCAGTCAAGCTAGCTGATTTTGGAGTGTCAGCCAGCATCTTTGATACTGGAGACAGACAACGTTCAAGAAATACTTTCGTGGGAACTCCTTGCTGGTGTGTGTTTTACTTTTAACATGCACCTTTTTAATGATATTAAAGGCTCTTCAGCCATTGTTTATTGGTCCAAAGTATTAATTATCATCATATGGACTTGAATATTTTGTTTGTATATTCCGCCCTATTTGATACAGGATGGCTCCTGAAGTTATGCAACAATTGAATGGATATGACTTCAGGTGAGTAATTTCTTATCTAATATTTGTTGCTGAAATTGTATAATCTTTTTCTTTCACTTTTCAAATCGTACCTTCAAGGAGTGTGGAGATTGGTTGCTCCAAGACTACTTTTTTGTTCTTATAGTTATAAAACTCTACTTAATTACTAGAGATCACTTATTTGATCTTTAGTAATATATACCGCTATATTGTAATTTCATGAATCAATGAAATTGTCTCTTATCAAAAAAAAAAAAAATACTTTTATGACTTTCAAACCACATTAACAGGGCAGACATCTGGTCATTTGGAATAACTGCACTTGAACTTGCTCATGGACATGCCCCGTTTTCCAAATATCCACCAATGAAGGTAAAAATAAGATTTAGATTAAGTTTCCTCTGTAGTGAATGTAATTACTTACTTCCACTCTGTTTTTAAAAAATTGTAATCGTTTGTTGCAGGTTTTGCTGATGACCTTACAAAATGCACCTCCTGGTCTTCATTATGAACGAGACAAGAGATTCTCAAAGGTTTTTCTTTTAGTTTCAAACATCTATTGATCTTCGAATCTTTGATTTTTGCAAATAAAGAGATTGCTTGCAGTCATTTAAAGAAATGGTAGCCACATGCCTAGTGAAGGATCCAAAAAAACGTCCTGAAGCAGAGAAGCTTTTAAAGCATTCATTTTTTAAACAAGGACAGCCAAATGAATATCTTGTTCGCACTATTCTTCATGGTCTTCCATCTCTTGAAGCTCGTTTCAAGATGCTGAAGGTCTGTAGCTCAGCCTGGATTTTCTTCTCCTGCCCCTAAACTGTCCATTCTGCTATTATTTATATGCTTGAACTAATTGTTTTAGGAAAAAGAGGCCGAACTTCTTGGGCAGAACAATACTCTATTTGGAAATAAAGAGCAACTGTCACAGGTTTGTTTTTTTTTTTTTTTTTTTGCTTAAAGCCAATATGATATTTATGCTATGTTCAATACCAGTATGACACTATCTAGAGGAGAAGTTCTAGAGCTTGCCTGTGGTTTTATTAGTCTTCAGGAAGTTCATTAGGTCTTGTTTATTTGAAGTGAATGGGGGATGAGGGAGTAGGAATCATTCTCCTTCATTTCTATCGTCATTCTTTACTAATTTTATCAAAGAATAGAGATAAAGAAATAGATGTATTTTTTAACTTATTTTTTGGTTCTAAAGAAAGAAATAGATATATTCATTCCAGATAGAAGAGTGTAAAATCCAAACCACACAATTAGCTGATTAGCTTTAATATCTAAAGAGAAGTAATTATAAAACCTCTTAGAGAGCTCACCATCTTGAGAACCCAAAAAGTATCTACTCAAGGTCTCATGCAGAAGTTTGGATTTCCCTCCCAATTAAATGCCCAAACTAGAAAAGGCACACCCACCGAAGCCTCCAGAAAGGCATTCCTTGTATCGAGAAAATCTGTATTAAGGATACTTTGTACAAAAAACCTCTTGCAACCGGGGTAGCAAGCAACATGGTCGCTTTAAGGTTCTAGGAAGTCAAAACAAAGAAACAAGTAATAAAGAATTTATCAATCAATTGGGGTAGTTTTCTAAGCATAGTACCTACTGGCTACTCCAGACTTGAGCAGCTTAGGCTCAGCTTCTCATTCTTCACTGGCGCTCTATTATCGTCAGTGTGCTATGGAAAGCAACGTTGTTAGCCTTTTTTATCTTACTATTTTGAGTAGTAGTCTGAAACTTCTAAGGAATATGTTCATTTTATTTCAATGATCTGCTTGTCTGGTGTGATCAATTCAACCTTTTGTCATGTGGATACGTTGGTATAAGTGTTTAACCTCGCCCTTCCGACCACTTCATCAATTATTAGTTCAGAGTGAAAAAAGAAAGAGCTATGCATCAATTAAATCTGTAATTGGGGTAGTCAAGTCACGTTTCCTCTTTTGCATTGATTCATCATTCAAATAATAATACAGTTCTCTACTTATATATCGTTTCTTACTTCATCATGCCGTTAAAATTATATTTTGTTGCTATGTAGAAAGAGTATATTCGAGGAGTGAGTGCCTGGAACTTCAACCTTGATGATTTAAAACGTCAGGCTGGCCTTGTAAGTGCATTTTCCTCTAGACAGCACAGTGCGGTGTCTTACTTCATGCCTGACTAATTTTTTGTTTGTTTGATTTGGATTAAATTGTGCTCTGTGTTTCAACTTTCTGTCAACAGATTCAGGATGATGCAGTTATGAAGGTAAAGGATGTGGGAGTAAATGAAAGACAAGAAGATGAAAAGGAATTTGGATTTCATTCAGACCCTATACCTAGCTGTGAGGTCTTGTTACCTAAATCCCTGTTCTCTTTGATATGAATCCTTAGTTGCAGTGGTGGACATGTAGAATGGTCCAATTTAAAAAAGTCACATCTATTACTGCTATGTAAATTGTTTGAATTGTTCCATCCAAAGTGCGTATTCAGAATAGACTAATTTGAGATGGATTAATTTCACAAATAGAAAATGTCCAAATAAGATTAAATTTTTTATGAATTTGACCTATCTATCCCCCATCAATTTGATTAGTAATTTAAATTTGAAATCATAGAATATTTATTTAACTAATGATTGGCATACAACAGTGATGAGAAAGATTCAAGACTTACTGAAACTTTAACTTAATTATCAATTATCGAGTGCCTTACATGTGATTTTTTTAATACATCATTTTTATATAATTATGGCCTCAAAACCAACTACTCTGCTACAATTTCTTACAAAAAGTGCGGAAAAAAGAAAGAAAGAAAAGGAAAACTGTATGTCTGCAATGTCTGATGTGTATATGCTTTACTAGCTTGGATAGGTTCATTTCAATGGTTGAACTTTCAAATCAATTAACACAGTCACAACCTTTTTGTTGTGACAGGATGGGTGTGATCTTCGTTATTTTGAGAGTTCATCTACTCCGCTTCCTATTAAGCCTATTGGAGTGGTAAAGTATGATTTTTTTCTCCGCTTCTCTGCCTTATGAGTATCATGCTGATCTAGAATCCCGTAATCTCTGTAGGCATGTGTCTAGGAGATATCTGTTAATACATTACAAACTCATTATGTTTTTCAATTCTATAAGCAGTATTTCCTATGTGAAAGTTTGAAGCACACCACTTTTTATTACTCTCTGAAATTATATATTTTGATGCAGTAATGACTGTGAAATTTCCGAGGGAGATTTGAGTCATTTGACTACAGATAATGAAACAGAAGATATAAACACAACTAAGCCGAGGGTGGTGGATCAAGACTACAGAACCGATGGTGAGATTTCAGAACAAAATATTTATTTGACCATATTATGTCACAGCTGAGCATTAATTTTTAATATTTTTCAAATTCTAGATAAAATGGGCTTGTTAAATTTAATATTTTGATTTTTGATCCATGATGCCAACCCCCAATCCGTGTTAGTGGAAAGGGATGCTGAATGAAAATATGCCACGGCTCTTGTCCCTATTTATGTATTATATCATTATATGTGCAAAATAATTTCTGTTAATATTAAAAATATGAAAAAGGTTATGCTAGCTGTTATGTCATGTCTCTTGTGGAAACGTTTTTTGGAATGATTTTATAAATCATGTTTTTCAAAAGATTCCTACACATGGGTCGGTGTCTGCCTTTTCCTATTATTCTTGGTCCTGGTTTTTGTTGTCAAGAATATTCTCAAGTTAATAAAAAGTCTATTCAAAATTTCAAACAACTATAATTAAAAAAAAAAAATATTTTGTTTCAAGGATTTGACTGCAACCTTCGTGAGATGTAAAAATGCAATCTACACGACCTAAATCAGAAAATTCTAGCTTGACCGATGTGCTATAGAAGAAGTCCTCTGATGGAAAATATTAAGATCTCATCGATAATGTATTTAATCTTGGATACCCTGAATATTTCTTAAAAAATAATATATTTTTGAAGTATCTGTTTTAGCAGAGTAATAGCAGTCAAATGTTGTAAAGAGGGGAGAAAAAAAAAATTATATGACATTTTTCTGGTGCTTCTAGCTCTTATATGTCCCCATCCCCTTGTTTCTGATTTCAATTTGATGGTTAAATGTGTCTTACATTAGATTATGCATCAAATGGAGCAATAAAGGGGCACTCTAAAGTTTCTTCAGATCTCGGGGAAAAGGTTTGTGGCTTCAAATGCAGGCAATGCCATTTAAATCTTATGAAATTTATTTTATATCGTTTTCTACATAGCCTGGTGATGCGACTCTAACATAACCTTTTCTGATCAAGATTTTTTTTCCCTTTTAATTTTTTATAATTATAATATATATATATATATTTTTTTTTTTTTTTTTATTGATATATGAAAAGGCTGTTGCTCGAGGATACAAGCTCCACAAGAGAGTAAAGGAAAGCAAAAATAAAAAAGAAAACTACAAGAGAACTAAAAGATAAAATCGAGAACAATAGATATAAAATGATTACAATGAAACAGGAGAATAATTATAGGGGAGAACCATTATTTGTGTTTGAGAAGAAAAGAATAACTATTGGGAGAATAAAATATATGGGGAGGACAAAAAGTAGTTAACCATCATGGGGTGACTCAATTGATCATAGAGGGACTTGGGGTGCATAAGATGATGAGTTCAATCCTGGTGACCTCCTACCTAGAAATTAATTTTCCACAGGTTTTCTTGGCATTCAAATATTGTAGAGTCATGTGGCATGTCCCGTGACCTTAGTCGAGGTGCGCGAAAGTTGGCCCTGATAGTCACGAATATCAAAAAAAATAGTAGCTAATAGGTAGAATAAAAGGTGGTTATGGGAAGGGAGAACGATTCTCGATGGCCCAAACATGGGTAAAAGAATTATTTTCCCCATGACAATTCTCATCCTTCTTCCCCAAAACACCACTGAGAATGAATTACATCAAATCTGTTTACCAATAAAATTCAAGCTTCTCAAAACGAAGTCACCAACCAAATAAAATCACTGAAAACCAGCCACCCAGCCCCAAAGATTTTTTTAGGGTATTTTTGGGATAGAAGTAAGGATATTAAGGGGATTTTGAATTTTGTTAATGTTAATATCCTTACTTGCTTCTATCCCCATAATACCCTAAACAGGTCTCTCACACAAACTTACACAAAGCAAAGAAAAACGGGTAACACAACTCCATGTAGATGAACTTCCTTTCAATCACAACCAAATATCTACAAGAAGAACGTAACTCTGACGTCACTTAGATAATTCTAAGGTGCTCTTACCCTTTTAATGTGCTTTATATTACAATGACATTATATTACTATGTAGTTTTTGTAACGCCCCAAGCACAGGATTCAAAATCCGAATGTGGCCTTTCTTGATCCTTGCATTCCCTGCAATGTGACCATGTTAGCTATCTACTTTAAACGTTTTTGTCTCCACGGTCCAACACAAGTCATTTCAACATGTTTTGTTCTCACTTACATGTTTCCTAGGAAAATTACCAGAAGATCACCAACCTAAAATTGCTCTAAGTTTTACACGATTAACTTTAAAGTTCCTACGAATGAACCGCCGAAGAAGGAAGGTGCATATTATTGGTATTGGTAGTAACTACAAAATAATTTTAAGCATTTCTTAACCATAATTTGCTTATCCTCGAAGCCATGGTTCATTCATGTACTCCTCATAACTTCGGGCTTTAAAGATTTTTTTTTGAAACAGACTACACAGTAATCAATCAATTAGAACAAAGTATTGGAAAAATTAGATTTGGGCACATCCAGCTCCGATTGATATATAATCAATGCCTCTGATGGGCTTTAAAGATTTACTCAGCATAAAAAGTGAAATTAAATAACATGTATACATTTGTGCATCAAAGTGTGTTTAACAGAACGAAAGCTCTACGTCTCCAAGGGGTGACACAGTGGTTGAAGACTTGGGCTTTGAAGGTATGCTCCCTTCAAGGTCTTAGGCTCGAGACTCACCTGTGACATTACTCCTTCGATGTCTCCCGGTGCCTGGCCTAGGAACGGGCGTGGTTACCCACCCTTGTTTCAAAAAAAAAAAAGAAAAAGAAAACAGAACCAAGGCTTTAGCTTTACATTTTTGTAATAATTCAAGGTAAATTTCTTTTTGCTTCTACTAAAAAAAGGTAAAAATTTCTTTTTGTCTGAAACTTAAACTATAGTGTAAAGTTACTTCATATTCTGGATTCTTCTTATCTTATATTTCAATTCAACATCTTTCGAAGTTAAAGTTCGTTTACGGTGTAGATCTGATATTCCTAGGGCTATTTTGACAGTGTTTCAAATCTTGCACTATCAAATGTCGTTATAGTTTTTTTTTTAAGCTTTATACAATTATTTACTCATCTATTACCTCAGTTTACCCGCTTGGGTTGGAACGAGATTTGGGAGACCAACAATACACCTGAAGCCTATATTAAAAGATGGCAAATTCTTATTTAATAATGAATTCCAACATTGGGTTTAAATAAATTACAAGAGATAAACTAATCGTAAAAGAAAAATATAATATTTAACTTAATCGTCGAAGGAGAAAATAATATTTAACCTAATCCGAATAAATAATTAAAAAGATAAAAATACTAAAATAAACATAACCAACCATTTGTATTTAAAAAATTGGAGATTTCTGTATAATATCAACTTTTTGCTTCTAAAATTTAAGCATGAACTGGCGACGCTCGCTAACGTCTCTAACTATCTTTCCACATAAAAGGGCAGACCTTGGTCTGGGATTTTAACCACTACCATATTTTCTGCTAGGATTCTGCAGGCAACTTGTTTAACGCAGTTGGAAGTCCGATCCGTCCATCCCCCACAAACCTTTCAGCTTCCTCACTTCTTCCATCACTGCACTGCATTTTGCAGCAGAACGAGTTGCAGAGGGTTTGTGCTATTATATTCATAAATTGTTTCCTTGCTTTAAAAATAAAGTTATGTCATAATGCTTTTTCTCTTTTCAATAATGTTGGCAGGAAGAAATTATGAAGTCGCTGAAGTATCTGGGGCTAAGCTCTGGTAGTTTTCATTTTCATTCCCATTATTCTTCTCATCTAAGCTCCTCTATGCTATTATTTGGCCCAAGTTAAATTTTAAGTTGATGCAGGCATGAACAAAGAGTCAGCTGAAGTGAGTATGACTGACTTAATGCAGGTATGGTCTCTTTGGTTCGTGTTCGTTGAAGTATAACTTAATCTTTCTTTTTATTGGTTCGTGTTCATTCAATAAATTCATGCATCTAGCTGATTTTCTCTTCAATCAAGAAAAAAGGGAACCTCCATTTCATTTTCCAGAGTGAAATATAGAATTTTGTGGTATTTGTTCTTAATGGAGAAAATGATATAACAATACAGCATTAAAACAATTGAAGAACTCGTTGTAGTATAGGAAAGAGAATAGAGATTACACCAGTACGGATAAAACTCAAAATACTTCTGAGATTAGAAAAATTTAGAATTATGAAACCGACTAGAATTTAAAGACCAGTATAGAAAGTACCTGTAAGCAAAAGTTTAGGGGCCTAAACCATTCTTTGACATAGCTGGGACCTGGTTTTTAATCTATCTTAAGATTAGAAAAGTTGAACCTACTAAAGAATATCGTTACTTGACAAGTCCAACATAGTAACATGATTGGGAAAGATCATTAGTTGACTCATTTGACCACCAAAAAAGAAAATACCAATATGGAAAAGATTGTAAATTTGACATTTTCTTTTTAAGAATAGGTCTCTAGTATTCAAACTCTCTTATCAGCATAAAGTTATCGTTGGAATATAGTTGAAGAAAATTCAAGAAAGAAATTGACATTCAAGCAAATATTTAATTGATCAGATTGATATTACTCTTTCGGATTGAGATCTCTTCATGTAGTTTGTTGGTGACTCTTTTTGTGGATTTATTGTACATTCTTTCATTTCTATCTATGAAAGCTTGGTTCCCTATATCATAAAAACATTCAAATTAGACTTGTGAACAATTTTTCTTAATGTTGGTCATTTTATGTGTTAAGATTTGTTGAGAGTTTGATGACATTTTTTAAAATATGAATTTATCACATGTATATACTGTGCAGATACCAACACCAGCGTCTTCTAGGGAGAAAGAATTATGGTCTCAAGTGATCCATCTGCATCAGAAGTATGAGACAAAACCATCGATTTCTGACTACGGAATTTCCCTCTGTATCACCGCAGGACTAAAGCTTATTTTTATTTTCAGGGTCAGCACTCTCAATGAGGAATTATCTAAACAAAGGCTAACAAATGCTCAGGTGTGCAGTTATCTTGATTGTAAAGTCATGTTTCCTGGATCATATTTAAATTTATGGGCACACAGACATCTAATGAAATCTTGGCCTAACTTTTAAAATTGTTAAAAGCTCTTCAGCCATAAAATATATGTAAAAACCTGAGAATTAATTTGGAGAAAACACTTAATTAGTGCTCATCTAAAGTACTTATCCTTTTTTGAGAAATCAAGATTTTCTGGACAGATGGTTATGCTGGGTTATGCTGGGTTAAATGTAATCCTGAGAATTAATCATAATTTCCACGTGTAGAATTCATTGTATTTCTTCATATCATTCCATCATGTCATAATCAAACTGGTTTATGGTAAAGGAGCTACTAAATTTCTTACAGAAGTAAGAATAACTATTGATTTATAAGTAAAGATAAAATGAAAGGATATTAACAGGTCTAGTCCTTACATTTCGCGTTGGAATTATTTTGAGCATTCCTAGATTAATTTAATTCATTGCAAGAAAATGTTCACAAGAATGGAAAAAGGAGGTAGCTTTGAGTACTTTTGTAAAAAATCTTGTTCTTGGCCCTCGTATCTATTTTCTTGCTCTTTTTTTAGAGGAAGAAACAATAATGTATTCAGTTTTTTTTTTTTTTTTTTTTTTTTTTTACTATGAAAGGGAAACAAAAATGGAAAATTGTCGTGAATGGAGTATTTTCACAAAATAATTACAAAAGGAGTAAAATTTTAAAGTATTTGCATCCATAAGTAAGAAAGCATGTGATAATACTTATCAATACCAATGATTATAGTTGCTAATTTTTTTAAAAGTGGCCACATTTGTAATTATTTTCTAGATTTGACTAGTCTCATAAGTTTTCCAACAAAAATTCATTGCATTATATTCAAGTTTTCCATTCTCCAGTTTTTGGATAGATTTTCACTTGAAAATGAATTTTAAGAAATAAATATTCAAAATATTTGATCTTTTAATGTACGGTATATATAGCATATGCATTTTGTGGTGAAAAAATAGTAGAAACTGTAAAAAGAACCAAAATTTCTTGGTTTCAGAACTTTCATACTATTTTAGAAATATTTTAAAAGATGAAACAAGAGATAAGAAACAAAGAAAGCATAGTTCTGGTATAAAGTGTAAACTTATAATGAAGAGATCATGAGTTCGAATCTCTATATTCCTATTGTTGTTGAACTCAAATGACCGGTTATAAACACTTGATCAGAGTATTTTTGTGAATCCAACTACTATCATAATAGCTGAGCATGTATTGGGATTTGCAGTTGGAGAGAAAACTGAATGCCTCAATACGCAAAGAGGAAGCATTATGAATTTTGAATATACGTTGGTCAATGACGGGAGTACATCCCATGTGCAATTATAGAGGTAATTTTTATATAGTTCACTATGTTTGAATTTGAATAATGTAGACTCCAATAAATTATGTTTTATCTTTGTAACTTCATAAAATACTCTCTCGTCTGCCATGCAAGAGCATTTCTGGAGGGGATTTTACCAACAGATTATATGTGTATGTATTGTATATATATCTATCTATATATATACTAATACTAATGATAAGAAAAACTATTCTAAGTAATAATACACCGAAGACTTTTCTTTTGCTTTACTAGTATAATATACATCAATTGATGAACCAAGAAACATTGAATTAAGCTTTTGTTTCAATTTTAATGCAAGACCAGCAAACTAAGAAAAATAGTATGTATCATGAGGCATGGGCTGTTTGATGTGCTTGAACATGTAATGTAGCTGCTACTGCAACATTCGACCGGACAGTTACTCGGTTGTGAGTTCTATTAGTTAACACATGGTTTGGAAATACCTGAACTTGACCTTGACCCTGACTCTGCTCCATCTCCAATGAGTACACAACATGTTTTAGGAGGTTAGGAAATAACAATAGGCTTGAGAAATCAACTGTCCAAGTTGTTCCGTTCGCCCTCATGGATCCTCTTCCCACTGTCGTTTTAACCACCATCCCGCGTACATTATTTCTATCTACCACCACTTGATCGATTCTAGTGAAGGGAGTCTTGGATTCATCCAACTCGACTATCCTCACCCCTGTATAATCGCCCGAAAACATGTTGTCGACAATATCCAGTCCACTGATTACTCCCCCTATTGATTTCAATACAATCAGTGCATTCCCCAAGAAAAAGCATCCTGTTATATGCACTTGAACTGGATCCTCCACCACCACTCCAGTGTAATCCAAATAGCAATTCACTATCCTTGTTTGTGTAAAACCAGGTGCCCCTACATAAATTCCTGTCCCTCCCAATCCCCTTGCCTTGTTGTAACAATGTACTCCAATAATCACATTTGCTTGTCCCAACACCATCACTCCAATCTCTGCTGAATATATTACTACGTCCCTCAACGCATTGTCGTTTCCCATTATTTTCACTCCAATGCCCGAGAAGTCCTTTTCCCCTCGATCTCCACCGACGTTGATGTGTTGCCCAATGAAGGAGTTTCTTATGTAACTTTCATGCCCACCTTCTATTACTATCCCCTCGCTTGTGAAGTGTGATATGTAACAGTTATCTACTGTAATTCTTAGGGAGTTGATAATGGCTATCCCACCTCCTCTGAAATTGCAGTTTAACATTAGGTCCTTGAGTGTTATATATTCGTACCGTATGGAAGGTGACGATGGCCTTAATTCTATAAGATGACCATCGATTGGAAAAGAATCCGATGCGCGTAATGATCCTCCATGTATCTGTACACATGTAAATTCATTCTTCTATCAAGAACATTGAAGGGAGGGGGATATTATATAGAATAGGTACCAAGCCATCATATGGTCAAATGAGGGTCTTCCAAAGCATAAAGCAGGGTTTAATCCACCATCTACCTAGGAATTAATTTTCTACGAGTTATTTTGACAACCAAATGTAGTAGGGTTAGAAAGGTTCATGAGAATAGTCGAAGTAGGTGTAAGTTGGTTGAGTCACTCTCGGATATAATAAAAGTAGAATACGTACCATGAAATTGCCAGCAGCTATGTCTGGTAACCGCAAGGGGCGACTGATCTTGTAAGTCCCTCCATCTAGGTGAAGTTGAGAACCTCCAAGGTCTGCAATACCTTGCATCAAATGAGCATTTGTGGGATACTGAAATGCATCAGAGATGGCTTTCTCTATCGCCTCAGTGCTGTCAGATTCCCCGGTGGGATCAGCTCCATAGGCAACCACGTGGTAAACACGTGATCCCGATATCACCTTCATGGTTCATACAGTTAGACAACCCCCAATGCAATCAATGTCAATTCTAATATTAGTTGTGTTAGAAAGAGAATTACCGGGAGATGAGATTGAGAAGGATAGGCGCGAGGAGATGCAGAAGAGAGGACGATGTATTGATAGTCGTTGAGACGACGTGTCGGGTTGAGGCGTTGCATGAAGTGATCTTCATAAGAAGTGGAATAAGAGCTCTCACTCACAATGAGAAATGCACTGATAATAATTGCATAAACAGAGCGTAGGAAGGGCCTAGAAATAGGATGGTTTCCAGGATTCATCTCTTACACTCACGAATTAAATGCCAGTGCATTGAGATAAATTCGCGAGGTATATAGAGATGTGTAAATTGATATTTTATATATATATGTATATATATTTATTTGTTTATTGAAAAATATCGAGATGGAGGGTATAAGCATTGAGCTGTGGGCGGCTCTTAATTTTCAAGCCGTCAAATATAAGATTGGAAATATCTGTTGGGTGTGGTATATATTGGACTACTTTTTGTTTGGTAAAACTAACAGGTATTTATTTATTTATAATATAGAATTTTCAATTTGATATCGCTCATGAGAGAAGTAGCTCAACGATATTAGTGTATATCCATGACCTTGATCATCGAATCCCCTCTTATTTCACAAGTTTAGTAGGTCTAGTTTGATGGTTTTTAATTTCTAGTTTGCTGGTGTGTTTGTTGGCTTGTTCTGTGAGGGAATTAGTTGATAAAGGCAGATTTGGGTGGTTGATAGGTCAGTTTTACCGGGAATGATTGGCTCTCTTACGGGAGCAACTCATCCCCTTTTAACTTTGGTGGAGTCCTACAATTCAGTAGCTCTCATTTTCACTGGGCTTCTTTCCAAAATGTCTCAAGTCCCTATTTTTGAGTGGACGATGTTTTTGGGGTCTTTCACGTGAAGGCTCGGGTTCGGTTTGGTATCCGAGCCGGATCTCTTCTATGGGAGGGTTCCTGTCGGTTTATGGTTTTATTTAGTGGTGTTGAAGCGGGTTTGTTCATGTCGTTTGTGTATCTTTGTAAGGAAGAATGTATTCTTCATAGTTGTTTTATTTTTTTTAGTACATATCGGAAGAAGGGGGAACAAATACTAATTATCGGGATTGAACTTGTGATGTTGGTGTTGAACTAATTTACAATCAAACAATGAAATTATTGTACTGAGTCCATGCTTGGTTTTTCTAAATATATGGTTACCAAGTTTAATAGAGTAAAATTTTGTAACTATATATGTATATATAACTCTAAAATTCGACTGTTTTTTAATTGATTAGTTTTCTTATATTAGCAATGAAGTCTAGATTTAGTCAAATACACTTTTGGTCTTTGAGATTGAAACTTCCTACTTGGTTTCTCAGTTTTGAATAAACTTATTAAAATTTGAATTGAGTTTTTATTCGTCTGATAGGTAAAGTTCCTAGATAAAATTAGTCTTTTTTTCTAATGTGGTTTCTAAATGATATTTCGATTGTAGAAAGAGAGGGTTTTAGTTATATTTTTCAAAGTTAGGTCTCATCAATAACAAACAACCAAATATCAAGATTTTGACCATCCAGTTCTTTCCATTTTTGTTGGGACACAAATGTGTGTAACATGTGCATCGCTCTTTTTCTCTAATGTTTCCAATCAATGTTGGAAATTAGGAGCTTGGGTAGTTTTACACGTAAATTTCTGTTTGACAATTTAATTTCATACCTTGATTAATTTATAACTTAAATTATCATTTTTGCCCCATTTGTTTGTGTTAGCTTCTATTTTTTATAATGATCTCATTTCATCTTCCAAATTGATTACTACTAATATTTTGATAGTTTCTTATTTGACATTTTTAGGGAAATTGTGAAGATCTAACCCAATTACAGGGATCAAATTAAAAAGCTTAAGAAACTACGTTATAAAAATAATAAATATTTTAGAGTTGTATCTTTTAATAGTTCGGTAGTAGATAAACTTTATATTTCCATATATTCTTGAGGCAATTGAATGTATGAGTATTACGATTTGACTTAGTACCATAAAAGTTTGTGTAAATATTTACGAATATGACACAAATTTTATGTAGCCTAGTTATGATAATGGGTAGATTAGCTAACCCATAACTCTATTACAACTATACTAATTTTTTAGTCATGTTATAATAATTCATATTATAATAAAACTTTTTAGTATAATAATTATATGTTTTAATAACTTGCCTCATAATTAATACATATTTATCATAATCTATGTTGGGCTGTTTGATTGTGGGAAGAGTTATAACTTGATTTTGGTGGATGGAAGAGTTGCTAATCTTAAATGCTCTTATGTAAACAAGAATCAACAATTAATCAGAAACTTAGACATAAGAAATACATAAATTTACGGATGAGAGAAGCTGTTTTATTTAGAAAATAAGAATACAAAAGTTTGATAAATGAAATAAAGTTTGATAAATGAAATAAAGGTTTTTAAAAAGTTTATATACTTATAAACCCCTAATATATAATACGACTCAAAATACCTAAAACTTAATTACATTAATGCAACATAAAAAAGATCTTTCTTTTCTTCATCATGAACTTGCACTAAAATCTCCACTTTCGTTCTCCATCATACTCGTTTCCATTTCCTCACTTGTTTGGTCGTTGTCGCCATTCGCCAATGCCATCTTCTTGAACTTATTCAAGTTCTCATTGTATTCAGCCGTGTCGCTGTAGAAGTTTCTATGAGAGCGCTAAACTGACCTATCTTATGAATACTAAGAGTTCATTTATATTTTTTTTAGACCAAATATCTATTTAAGTTTACCAAGCTCTGATACAATATTAGATCGTGTGAGCATCCATCTTAAAACTAATTGACGATGAGTGAGTAATCCTCCTATTTTATAAATGCTTGGAGAGCCTTTCATTTTTATTTGAGCGAATATCCATTTGAGTTTAGTAGATTTTGATATCATATTAGATCGATCGTGTAAACATCCACCTCAATACTAATTGACATGAAAAGAGTAGTTCACCTATCTTATAAATGCTAAGAGCTCTTTCATTTGATTAGACTGGACGCTCATTTGGGTTTAATAAGCTCTGATGTCATATTAGATTGTGTGGACATCCATCTCAAAATCAATGAACGATGAAAGACGTAGCTCATAGCCTATCTATCTTGTAAATACTAGAAAGTCTCTTCATCTTTCTAATATGGATCCTCAACCAACAAAATCATCCATAAGACTGGTTTCGAATCTAAATGTGGTTCAAAAGGGCATACCCAAAAGATCCCAAGACTCGAGTTAAAACATGGGTATCAAGATCAGAAGTTATCTTGGCAAGTCCAAAATCTGCAACCTGAAAAAAGATATATATCAGATTCAGCATATGTATATATCAGCCAATAATGACTAGGGGAAAAGTCACACTTATTCCTCTACTTGAACAGAATTAATTTCTCTACTTGAACAGAGTTAATTTATAAAATGTCAATTTAAAGAATTTAGAAAGCTCCTATCAATTATTACATTTGCTATAAATTTCAAATCCAAGAGTATATTTGCTGCTTTGATGTCACGATGAATGATCTTCGGATTACCTACATATTACATGAATTTATAAAGCTCCTACTAGTGCATCACATGTAAATCCCAATAATGTGTTCATGACTATTGTTGGTTGATATAACTAAGTTTATCTCAATCCATCAGCTTAGACTTTTGGATTGATTAGTAGTTTAACACAACTCAACATGGTATCAAAGTCTCAAATTTTTCTTTTTGATCCGGGTAAATCATAAACAAATTTCCCTACTTCATCATCTTTTTTTTCTTTTAGAGAAAAAAAAACAATTTGTCCTCAAACCTTTATCTTTTTTTCCTCACCTCAAAACCTAAAAAATATAAACCATCATATTTAGATTCATAAATTTTCTATCAAACTCCTTTAAAGAGAAAATCATATTCTCATCTAATCTCAACTGACTAGTATTCCCAAATTGGCCCTGACGAGTATTCTCAAATTGGCTCGGACGAGTATTCCTAAATTGGTCCTATCCAACATTCCCAATTGGATCTGTCCAACATTCCCGATTGGTCCTATCCAGTATTCCTGATTGGTCATGACCAGCATTCCCAATTACAGCATTCCCAATAAGTCCTGGCAGCATTCCCAATTGGTTTTGGGCAGCATCTCAATTGGCGCATTATCATCCAAGAACCAACTCTTATTATTTTATTTATTTTTCCATTCAAGGAATAGATTAAATATTATTTTATATATTTACCTTTTATGATTAGGTATTATCATTTCCTTTTATGATTGGGTCATCTTTTCCTTTTATCATTAGATTTTATATTTTCCTTTTTATAATTTGGTCATCTCTCGTACTCTATTTAAATCCAACATTGGTTCATAATCAAACGAAGAATTTAGAGAATTTGAATTTCCATCTTTCAACATGGTATCAGAGCAAGAGGTCATGAGCTCGAATCCCTGCCAAGTCGTTTCCTCCCCAGTTAAAATGAAATTTCACTTATAGGACATTCCTCAAATTTCAAAGCCCACAAGTGAGGGAGAATGTTGGTTGATATAACTAAATTTACCTCAATCCATCAACTTAGGTTTTTGGATTGATCGATGGTTTAACACAACTCAACAACTATAAATTATAGTCATGGTATGTGTTATTTCTCGTAGTGCATCACATGTAAAATCATAATAAAAGAAAAATGTGAAAATTGTACGGACCCAGAAGAAATCTTATTTTCGATTGGAAATAGTTACCTTGTCCAAGGTTGAAACGATGAGAAGTCTTCAACATCTTTACAAGATATATGAGTCACTTCCTCTACTATCAATTAGTTTTGATACGGAACCCACATTATCTAATATGGTATTGAAGCTCCATGTGGGTATTTGGTCCCCAACATCTTTTTAAGCATAAGCGAGTATTTTGATCCATAAATTCAAATTTAAGATGTGTTTATAATGTGCCACCATCTTCAAAGTTCCTGTTCTTCACAGAGCATGTTGAAGGTACTCACATAACCTTACTGTTTGTCTACTTTTGGAAAAATATTGGAAGGGATGTCTAAAAAGGAAAATAATTAAGAGTCATGTTTAAATTGTGTTTTTAATGGTGAGAAAGAAATTAATCATCTCATATTTACCCTTATCTTATTTTTACATTTTTTAAAATTAAATACATTATTAACTCCACCATTTGAGGGAGTAGATTTAACTGTCAAAATAAAAAATTAAAAAATATTATTAACTCCACCATTTGAGTAACTCCACCATTCGAAGGAGTAGGTTTAACTGCCAAAAAAAAAAAATAATAATAATAATGTGTTAAACCAATTGACCCGGACTTTTAGGTTTATTAGTTGGCCAATTTTGCACACGTCATCTAGCAAGATTGCATTTAACAAATTAAATCCTTTTTTTAGCATTTTAATTAACATTTTAACAATTAATCCATTTTTTTTACAGGGGTCTTCATTTTTTTTCACCATTGTTATTCTCTCACACCCTCATTCTTTCGGTGTTATTTCATGTTACCATTTTTGCCTTCCACCAACCTTTTTTGTCCATCATTTCCACACTAGCTCGAGTTTAAATTTTAGGATGCCAACTACATCGGTTTCCGTGTTCTTTAATGGTAGATGGGACGAGGGCGATATTGACACCGATTACACAACGGGCGTGATTTATATCATAGGCAACATGCCCCTACCCATTATAATATCGTCTATTGAGGAAAAATTGTCTTTAGACGAGAACGCAAAAATCGTGTGCATATCACTCTACAAAGAAGACTTGCACAAACAAATGCTGAACACACTGAAGGATGACGGGGACATCCAATGGATGTACAACGGGTTCGCGGGGGGCATGTATAGCAGCTGTTGTCTCTTAGCAGACATCGTCCAAACACGTACCGAGATGGACGTCCCAGACTTAACCGGAGGGACCACCGTTTTGAGGGCAGGCGCAATGTTTACAAACAAGGATGACTTAAAGAAAGTCCTATGCAACATGGCAGAAGACTCATATGCTTGTCTTTCAATATTTGTTGCTAGTCTAATCGAAAAAAAATCCAGGTACCTCGTACCGTTTACGTACATGGTATGCATTGTGTTAAACATCGGTTGTACTCAGTATGTACTTAACGAATTTGTTTCTTTTACGTTGAAGGCAGCTATACGTCATACCAAGATGACGACGATGGTCGTTGCAAATACTTCGGTATGGTTGGCAAGCGCATTAATTGCTCGCAGAGACTAAAGTGTACGCGCGACCCCTTTTGTCCATGCTCGGTAGGGTTTTCGAACTGTGCAGCGGTCGTACTCACACGTACTACGGAAATATGTTTATTTCCTAAAAATTGGAAAAAATACTAATAAATTTAGATGGGTATTTTAGTCTTTCTCATTTAAATTCAATTATTTTTTTTAAAAAAAAAAAACTACAAACTTAATCCTTTATTTCATTTTTCAATTTTAAATTTTAGATTTTGGTTTTTTATTTTAATTTAGGTCGTTGACAATATATGGAGGTTTCTCTCTCATGTTAGTTAAAAAAATATGTTTATTTCCTAAAAATTGAAAGAAAAAAAAAAATAGATGGGTATTTTAGTCTTTCTCATTTAAATTTTTATTTACAAAAATTAAAGTTATTATTAGACATGCATTTAAATAATTTTAATTTTAGACACCGACCTAAATAGTTTAAAAGATGTATTCATTTCCTTAAGTTGCCATAATGATGGTATAATGAATTACGATCAAAACTTATTCACATAACAATCATGCATTCTCTTGGGCCCGAAAGTACTATTTTCATTTTTTAAATTTTGAAAACAGACAACTTCCGAAGTGTCTAAATTTGGAATAAATATTATGAGAAATGTCTATAATATCTTGGATTTTAAATAAAGAAAAATTATACTATTTAGACCATTTTGAAACAATATTTGCACATTTAGGTTCATAACTTTTTTTTTGCAATTTTAGTTTTCCATTTAAAATTTTCGAATTTCCAATTTTTCAAATCTCATTTGTACCTTTTACTGCATTAATGGCCGTAATTTGAAATTCAAAATTGCAATAAATATGATCTTTTTCTAATTTATTGCAATCACAAAATTTCATTTTTCTTTTCATTCCTTAATGATTGGTAATTAATGTTGTGAATTTCATTTAATTTTTCATTTTCTTTTCTCATTTA
>JBBMEF010000018.1:9397886-9426978 GCA_037832685.1 Sicyos baderoa | reverse complement strand
TTAATCACTTGCCCAGAAGCTTCTTTATAACAATTTAACAAGTCTTTAATCCTTACACAATCCTCTTCATCCGCCCTGAAAAACAAAAGACTATCATCAACGAAGAATAAATGAGAAATCGGAGGACAATAAATGAGAAATCAGCAACGAGGAGAGCCCCTCCGCACAAATGAGGAACAGATAGGGAGACAGAGGATCTCCCTGCCTCAGCCCACGCTCCAGAATAATATCACCATAGGGGGAGCCATTAATAAGAACTGCATACTTGACCGAAGAGATGCACATTTTAATCTTTTCAATCCACGCGTGGCTGAATCCTAATTTATCCATCATACCATACAAAAATTCCCATTCAACCCTATCATAAGCCTTACTCATGTCCAGTTTAAGAGCAGCCCACCCAGTTTTACTGGTCTTACGCTTTTGGATAGAATGAATACATTCAAAGCCTATAACAACATTATCAGTGATAAGTCTGCCAGGGACAGAAGCCGCCTGATTAGGGGAAATAATTTTATCAAGAACAGATTTAAGCCTATTCGCCAAAGCCTTAGCGATAATTTTGTACATCGTATTACACAAGCTAATATGACGAAAATCCTCCATCTTATTGGGAACCTGCAGTTTAGGAATAAGAGCAATAAAAGTATAATTTAATGGCCCCAACGCCCGCCCCTCATTTAAAACCCCCAGACAGAACTTCACCACCTCATCCCCAACAATATCCCAGTAATTTTGGAAAAATAAAGCATTTGTCCCATCAGGGCCAAGGGCCTTTGACGGGGGTCATGCTTCTGATAGCAAACTCAATTTCAGCCCTAGTAAAATTCTTATCAAGCTCTCTCGAGTCAATATCGCTAATTTGTCTCGGCACATCACTCAAAATCCTCTCATTAGCAGGGATGGACCTGGGCTGGGCCTTAAACAGGTTCTCAAAATAGTTCTTAGCCCTTCTAGCAATATCGACCTTAGTTCTTAGCCCTTCTAGCAATATCGACCTCTTTAACCAACCAATTCCCATCAGTATCCAAAAGTTTATCAATATGATTATGCTTCTTACGATGAGAAACTCTAGCGTGAAACCATTTAGTATTTCTATCCCCATTTTAAGCCAGTCCTCCCTGGATCTCTGTTTCCAAAAACTTTCCTCCTCTTCTAACAGAAGCTCAAGATCAGACTCAGCTTTTTGAATCAAGATCGATCTAATCCCCCCCTGATTCATTAAGCTGAGAAATCTCTTTTTCTTTTTTCACAATGGCCATTTTTAAAGATTCCTTTAACCTATTTTTATTCCAACGAGACAATTCATTTAAGCACCCCTTAACACAATTACTAATAATAAAAGCATTGGCAGATCTATCTTTAGGCACGACCCAATTACTTTTCAACAACTTCCTACACTCCTCAAGCTTAACCCAACTATCCTCGAATTTTAAAGACCTAGCCCTTCTAAAAATCCCGTTTTTTTCCCCAATCCATGAGAATTCAGCAATAATAAGTCTATGATCCGAAGAATGGAAATTTAAATGATCAATATTAATACGAAAAGACTTAGAAATAAAAAGAGGATTAACAAAATACATGTCAAGACGAACTCGGGTAGCAGAATTAGAATCTTTCCGCTTAACTATTATTATAAACTAAAAAAAAAAAAGTATGAATTCATAAAATTATATTATAATAGTTTGACCGAAGTTTCGTGGAAGAATTAGCTATGCCTAATAATTCGAATGCAAACTTCTTTTTCCACGAAAAAATTAGCTATGCCTAAAATTATATAAAAGATTTCTCTTAGTTCTCTCAGCTATTAATTAAAAAAAATGATAATAATTTAATTAGTTATTTATTATCTATTGGGTAAAAACTAAAATTTAAAAATACAAGTTTGCATTCATAAAATTACATTATTTGATACTAACAATAAATTTTAGGACACGTTTAACCCATATACAAATGGGAAGAAATGTGAGCCAATTTTATGTTTGCTCATGAACTTCCATAAGTCCACGCATAGGTCCAACGTTTTTATTTAAATATTAAAATATTAAAAAACTACTCAATATCTATTTTTTTATTTAAATAAAAATTTCAACAATTCTCTTTACAAAATGTAACTTTATTATTAAAAAACTATTAAATATCATTTTTTTTATTTAAATAAAAACTTCAACCATTCTCCTATCTTCACATCAAACATAACTATCATTCCTCCCAAACATAAACTTATTCTTTTTTATTTTCTCTTTCCATCTCAACTCAACCCATCCCTTCAAAGTCAAAGTCCTTAATGATCTTATAAAAATAATTAGTTCTCATAAAAATTATATATTTTTAAAAAAATTTAGTTAATGCTATTTTATTTTAGTTATTTATTATTTGATAATATGAGATAACGGTTTACATAAAAAATATTACTAATTAATAACACTGCAATAGTACAAAGTAAAAGAATTGTGTTTGGTTATTGGTTTTAATTGAAAATTATAAAAGTATATACCTTATATTTACAACTTAGCTGCAATGTTATTAATTAGTAACTCTTAATTTAAATTATTAAAATTATGTAAGAACACATGTTTTAACAAGGAATAACTTCTCTAACTTCTCTAGATTTATAGAGAGGTGACTATACATTTTGTTTGTGCACATTCAAAGAAACAAAAATACTTTCTTGATTTCTAAAGGTATAAAAAATACTTTCTTGATTTCCTTCTCAACAATAGTTGAGGAAGATTATACACTTTAGAAGAATTTGAAACAGAATAAAAAAGTACAAACTGTTGAAGTTTAAATAATTTTCAATTTTTTATTTAAGGTTAAGTTTATTTAAATTTAATATTGTTTGTTTTGATTTTAAGTTTCTTTTCACTTTATAACTTCATTGGAGTTAAGTTTTTAAGTTTTCATATGTTTTGTTTTTAAATGTTACAAGTTGTATAAATAAAGTTTAACTTTTGTAGTCAAACAAGGACATTCTTTGAGAAAGTTTATGTTTTGTCACCATATTTTATTTTGTGTAATACATTTTTGTATGTATCACAAATTTCTCATTTTCTAATAATATATATTTTTATTTATTTTACTTTTACTTCCCCAATATTTCATTTTTCCCACTCAAACAACCATCCACATCCAGACTTCCTAATTTCAAACTATCTAAACCCAAATATAATCGTCCTTTTCTTCAAATATATATATATATAATCCTCCTTTGAGGAACTCAAAAATTAAAGCAATCAAAATCCAACCCAAAGAATATGATCGACTAGAAAGTATTCCAAACCACGCGTGTTTGGTACAGAAATTAGGATTAAGTTAGTCGGTATTAAGTTAAGCTGAGGAATTAAGATTAAGCTGGAAAAAAAATCTATGTCAATTTGTAGGTTAAAACTATTCTGAAGGTAAAAACTAAGAACCTGTACCAAGGTGAAATTCAAATACTTATGCAGTTTGATAACCATTTTAAATTTAAATACCCCGTTTAATAACTATTTGATAAGATGAAACACCACATTGTAGGAAATTTTAAGGAAGATAAGCTTAAATTTCAAAAACAAAAAATAAAATGGTTATTAAACAGAGCTTGCAATAAAATTTTATTTTTCGTTTTTGATTTATAAAATTTAAATTTGATCCTATCATATATTTTTTCATGGAAATCTACATCATGCCTATATATATTTTAATCAAATCAATATTTAATTTTTGAAACTTAAGTTTACAACAATCATCTTATTATATGTTTTTGTTTATTTAAACATCTATATCTTACCTATATTTTAAAAAAATCAAAAACAAAAAAACGAGCACATCACAAGAAATAAAAATAAGTTTAAATTTTAAAAACAAAAAACAAACTTATCAAACGGGCATTAAAGATCCGATCATATGAAAAAACTTGTACAAAAATCAAATTTCAAATGAAAGAATTTTGAAATCAAAATTGTAAAAAAATCGGCTCAGAGAGTTGCTGAATCTGCTCAAGGAAGAGCGATCCATTACGGAACGCCCATCTCATACAAGAGGTGTCAGAAATATAGAGCAATAATCATCCTCGCCGCAGTATAAACATAAACAAAACGAAAATTCAGAGAGAAACGGCGGTGGAATGGCGGCTGCGACGCCGGGCTGCGGCTCTGCAAATTAGGGTTTTGGAATTCGCTTGTGATATGATAGGGCGAATAGAGTGAAGACGTAACGTGCGTTTTTATAGCTTATATTGGGCCTCTTATTGGGCTTCAATGGGCCAGATTAATTTTTCTGCAGAAGACCATTTATACGGGAAATCACACTAAATGTCTAAATAATAAAAACTAATTAATTAGTTAAATGTCTATTTTATTCTTTACTTTAACTGAATGTCTAATTCTAATTTGGAAGGAGAGAGATCAAATTCGTGCTAATTATATCCTCACTAAAATCTTCATTTTTGGTTTAAAAATTTCAATTAAAAATCTCACTCCATCGTTTAAGGGATAAATTATGAATTTAGGAAGGAAAATATTTCAGTTGACTAACCAACATCTCATTTTTAGTTTTGTTTCATCCAAAAAATATGGGATTTTAAAAATAAAAATCACACACAAACAAAATAAAAGAACAGAACTGCAAGAAAGTCAATTTGAGAATTATTTTTGGTGAAGAGAGCTTCATATGCAAACAAACTTTCTTTTAGGGAGAACGAGGGCGGTCAACAGAGCAGCCATAACATTCACATAGTAGGCAAGCACATCAGACATGGAATTCACATCGATTAGTTGTTGTGTTCAATGGGGTTTGGAGGAAGACGAACGTGTAATCAAATTACGAACGTATGTATTGAAGTTGTTCACGAATCTATGCTATCTCAACTAATATCATCTGTTTTGGCAGTAATCAAGCTTGATGAAATGTCGAAAATTTCTAGTTTATCTCTTTACAAGACAACTAATAATGAGTTTGGCAATATGCTACACCTGGACTGGCGCTACATAATGACTGGTGCTACGTATTGACTGACGCTACGTACTGACTGACGCTGCGTACGCTGCGTACTGATATGTACATTACAATCGGGAGACCGGTCACGGTGGGCGTAGGTCTCATGCTACCACCCAAGAATGATTTGAAGGAAGCATTATGCAAGTTAGCATTATAATGGCAGAGTACGCAACAATATAATTTGATTGCATTCATTATAATGGCGGGTACTCAACAATACCTAATAGTGGCAAGTATCATGTAGGGTAAGTGATGGCGGATACTCAACAATACCCTAATAGTGGCAAGCATCATGCAAGGTAAGTGATGGCAAGTACTCATCAGTACCTAATAGTGACAAGTATCATGCAGGGCAAGTGATGGCAAGTACTCATCAGTATCTAATAGTGGCAAGCATCATGTAGGGTAGGTGTTGAAATGTCTATACTAACTCATTATTTCAATATTTTCTATTATATTCATACACCAACAAAACTCAAATAACACATTTAAACTCTGAATGGTTAAGTATGAACATATATTATTTCATCTAAAACTTTTTTTTATTGATTTACATTCAATAATAGATTTTTACTCGATATGAGATTTTTTATTTCTTAAAAAAAATCATTTCAAAATAATATTAGATTTGAACAAAAAAATTTGAATTCTAAATTTACTTTGTTAAACGGTATTAATTTTAAATGATAAAAAAGATTTATAGTTTGTTAGATAGGTTGTTACACAATTTTTATGCATTTTAACTAATTAATGGGAATAAATGCAAGGTTACAATGGTAAAATCTATTTTATATAATTAATATTTTTAATTCAAAATTAGAAAGTATAGATAAATTTAAAGTTTAATAAAAAGTAGATACTCCCCTAATTAGTTTATCAAATACATACATTTCCCTACTTTTCCCTTTATAAATTCCGGAGGAATCAAATTCAAACTAGTTATTTTTTTATACAACAAACATCGGGGATTTTGCATGTATAGCAAAAAATGGTAAAAATATTTCCATTTATAGCACAATAAAAACTAATTCATTTATAGTAGAAAATCTAAATTGAGTTCTATCACTCGTTGATTTCTATTAGTGATAGAATTCAATGAATGATAGACTTATTCTATCACTACTTGAATTTTCTACTTGAGTTCTTTCACTAATAGAATTCAACGAGTGATAAAAATTAATCTTCTATAAATGAATTATTTTAAAAATTGTGCTATATAATACAAAGGGTAGAATGTGTTGTTGATGATAAATTCTCTTTAACAAAACAATAATAAATATAGTCAAATTTTAAATTATTTGCACCATGATCATTAATGTATTTCAAAATTATTGATTTTTTTTTTTAGATTACAACAATTGAGAGTGGGGGAGACTCGAAACCAAGACCTCTAAGTCATTAGGTTTATATTAATGTCGATTGAGCTACTGCTCGGTCGACACATTTCAAAATTACATTAATACAAATGATTATGGTTGCTAATTTTTTTTAAAGTATTTATATTTGAAAATGTTTTATGAATATGAGTAATTCTTGGTACAACCTAGTAACTATGAGGATGTAGGTACAAATCCTCTTTCCCCATTTCAAATTCATTTATTTATACAAAATCCACATTCAAACGGCAACCTCCTCTAAAACAAAGATCAAAATAACTTGATTTGTTTGGTGTGATTAATATGATTTCTTTTACTAATTTGGTTGAGTTGCACGTTTTTTACAACAAATACAAATGTTCATTTTTTAGAATAAACGATACATTACAGCATGATTTTGTCATAAGCTTCAAAAATAGATTTTCTTTTGTATATGGCTTAGTGTGTTCAAGCTTGTGTATACCTTGATTAATCAAACTCTACGACAAAAAAACTTGTAAGAAAATAATTCTAAGATATGTGATTGTCATGAATTAACTCATAACATTTTGACATCTTAAAATTTTAAGAGCCTCTTTAATCATTGACCAATTCATAATGGTTTCTAAAATAAATTTTATACCAGATAAGAAAGTAATGAAGTTGAAAATCATACGAAAACTCTATTATAGATTCCATTCTATGAGGCAAAGAAAATCAACCATTTATAATTACAAAACAAAAAAGAGCCCACAAAACAAAATGAATATAAAGATTAAGGGTAATTGAGAAGGAATGTAGGCCAATTTTATGTTTGGCACATGGACTTCCATAGGTCCACCTAACTCCTATCCAACTCCGCAGGTAGGTCCCACGTTTTTATTTAAATATTAAAAAACTACTCAATATCTATTTTTTATTTAAATAAAAACTTCTATCAAACACAGCTTTATTATTAAAAAACTATTAAATCTCAATTTTTTTATTTAAATAAAAACATTCTCCTTCCTTTCCATCACATCACATCAAACATAATTATCTTTCCCCCCAAACATAAACTTATTCTCTCTTATCTTCTTCCCTCATCCCAACCCAATCCAACCAAATTCATCCCTTCAAAGCCAAACATGCCCTAAAAGAATAACTAGTTGAGTTAAGCTCAAACTCGCACCAAGAAATGGAAGTTAAAGTTGTTGTATTGTATAACCAAACGTCATAGATTTTAGAAAGCTGAATATGGTTGGTGGGTTTATGATTTTCATATTCAACATAGATTTACATAAACAAACTCATAGAACAGTTTACTCATAGTTCAAACGGTTGAGACTTCGAGCATTTAATTATAAAATAGGTGAACTAGTCATCTCATCGTAATCTCATACTATCTAATACAAACAATCAAATTACATATCATACAAAGGTCCAAGTATTCGGCCATGAATTTCACATTTCAAACATTAAACATACAAATCGATCAGCTAACAATCTATCTCGAAAGCAATCAATGGTATTAGTAAAAATTTTGCTCATCCAGATTCAGTTTTAAGTTAAGTAAGTTCAGAGATTCAGAAGGCACATTTTCAAATAACTTTAGTATTCAGTCATCAAGAAGTCAAAAAGTTAAGCAGTTCACCCATGGCAATTTTTCTTTTTCTTTTTTTATATTAAGTAATATCATGGGATATAACGTCTGACGCTACAACATTTGAATGTCAAAGAAACCCGTAAGAAATTAATTTCTAGATAGGTGGCCGTCATGGATTGAACTCAATTGAGCCGCTCCATGATTGTTTTCACCCATGGCAAATTGAGAACACAAATTCAGGAAAAACAAAGCATCCATTAATAGAACAACACAACGAAATTGTTCATCTACTAGAAATGGAAAAGAAACACACACACATCTCCAATTATACCATAATGTCAAGGCAAAACTTCTTTAACAGATCATGTCATGTCAAAGCTTCAGCAATGGCGAATCGAGAGAGGCCCAAATTCAGGACAAACAAGGCATTCATCAAGAGATTTCAAAGAAAATTGAAACCATTCATCAACAATTGAAAAAAAAGAATACCCCATTTCTAATTTTAAACCAGAATTTGTAAGTGAAGCTTGTTGGCATTTTAACAAACACATTATGTGCAACAAAACAGAACACAAATTCATCATCAGTTAACAATGAGGACACAAATTCATCATCAGTTAACAATGAGGACACAAATTCAGGAACAATGAGGCATTCATTAACACAATATCAACTAAATTCATCATCAGTTAACCATAAAAAAATAACCCCAAAATGCCGAAATTGTAAGTGAACCTTGAAAATTCAAGAAACTAACCAGCCACAAGATCAAACGATGGCAATCGTCGCACCGGCTTCTTCGAGCTGCTTCTTCGCATCCTCGGCCTCTTCCTTCGAGATCCCTTCCTTAAACTTCTTCGGCAAACCCTCAATAAGATCCTTAGCCTCCTTCAACGCCAAGCTCGTCAAAGCCCTAACAGCCTTAATCACAGCAATCCTCGCATTAGCCGGCACGCTCTCAATGACAACGTCAAACTCCGTCTTCTCCTCCACGGCGGCGGCCGCGTCTTCGCCGCCGGCAGCTCCGGGAGCGACGGCGACGGCGGCAGGGGCGAAGGAAGCGGCGGACACGCCGAGCTTCTCTTGGAGGAAATCAACGAGGGTTCGAGCTTCTTCGAGCGTCAATTTGGAGATGACGTCGCCGATTTCGGAAACTTTTTCCGGCACGGCGGTGGCGGAGATTGGGCGGAGATGAACGAGGCGGAGAGAGGGATTGGTGGAGGAGGATGAAAAGGGGAGATGGAGAGAAGTGGGTTTTGGGGAATGGGAGAGATTTGATGGAAGAGAAGATGGGAATCGGAGAGAGGCGGTGGAGATCGTGGAAGCCATTTTTGTACAGAGAGAAAACTGAAAGAGAAGAGACGATTTGGGGATGATAGGATAACGTTACTGTTATCTGAAGCTGAATGAGTGAAATATTTACAAAAGCGAATTTTACGGGCCGAGATTTCGGCCCACTTTTGATTTTACTGTGGACCATGTTTTTAGGCCCAATAATCCATTGAGAAATTTTCACAATTATTATTATTTATTTTTTTTAATTCTAATTTATAAAATAATCACAAATAAAGTCACTTTGAAAATAATTGATAAAATTCATAATAAATATTAAATAATATTATCCTATAATTTCTTTTAATACTGTTATTAATCAATATTTACGATACATAATGAATATGTACATTACAATATTAAAACGTATTATTAATCTTGAATACAAATATTTTAAATTTTTAATTAAAAGAATTCTTTAAAATATGTTTACTTTTGCAATTAATTTATGAAAATAGTTCATCTAATATAAATATTCGAAAATGTGATATCTTTTAATTAATTTACTTTTTAATTCACCTATACTCATATAATTAATTAAGTTTCTTGTTTATTAATAAAAATTAATTTAAATTAAACATGTTTAATAAACTATGAGATGTAATTGATGTCTTTTAATTCATTCTCAACATTTATAAATAGACAAAGGAATCAAAACAAGAGAAACTTCATTTGAGAGTTTCTCATTTTGAAGTCAAATTTCAGAAACATTTCTTAAAAGTTTGGGAGACAAGAAACATGATCAGTTACCAAACAAACTTGTTTCTAAAAAAAAAAGAAACAGAAACGAGAAACGAGAAACAAGAAACAACGTTATCAAACGAGCCCTATATTTTTTTATTAAAAAATAATTAAATGAATTAACAATACTACAAAAATTAAAGGGAATTTGCACTCTATACCAAATTTTCTACCCCACATTAAAA
The DNA here is from genome assembly GCA_037832685.1 of Sicyos baderoa. Classification (NCBI taxonomy): domain Eukaryota; kingdom Viridiplantae; phylum Streptophyta; class Magnoliopsida; order Cucurbitales; family Cucurbitaceae; genus Sicyos; species Sicyos baderoa. Next base: position 9,416,800 of record JBBMEF010000018.1, on the reverse strand, counting down.
TTATAGCAACATTTTAAAAAAATTGCAAATATAGCAACTTTTTTAGATGCTATTGATGGAGTCTATCAGACAATATTGATGGAATCTATCAGACACACTAATGGGGTCTATCAGACACTATTCATGGAGTCTATAAATCTGATTTTGCTATATTTACAAACATTTTTATTATTTTGCTATTTATGCATTTTTTTGTCTTATTGTAATATACATGCAAATTTCCCAAAATTAAAACAGAGAAGAGGAATATAAAAAAAACAATTTTCAAAATAACAAAAGGATATTTGATACATTATTCAAATTTGTGTTACCGCCCCATCTATTATCTCACTTCTCCATTCTTGTCTCATGAATTTCTAGATTTTGCAATTCTACCCTCGGATAATTTCTCATTATTTTTGCAACCCCTAGCAAAATTTAAATTACATTATTGCACAACTTTTAGCCACAGCTTTCTCCTTTGCAATAGCTTGTGAGATCGTCATTCAACGGCCTTTCATCGGCTCCGGTCTGCTCCTCATCGGTTCCCCGTCGGCGGCCATTCCGGCCAGTTTCCGGCGTCCATGGCGTACACTGCTCGATTTCACCTTTCTCTCCCACACGCTTTTCTTCATCCTGTATCCCGCCGGTCGCCTCTTCCCGCCGTCTTCCGCCGTCTCTGCGGTTTTTCCTCAACCGGAAAATTATTCTCCCATTCAAGTAAGTTTAGGTCTCCGACGACTCTGGTTTACGCGCAGGCCAAGCGAGGCTTCTCCGCTAAAGAAGACGATGTAGCTTCGTGTAAGCTCGAACCTCGAATTTCGTTTTTGAAACTCATTTCTTCGATTTTCTCGTAGTTTTGTGTGATTCAGCTGATAAGGTTGTGGATTTTTAGCTGCGGATCTTGAATTTGAGGCGCCGCTCAAAATTGTGGAATATCCGGATCCTATACTCAGAGCAAAGAATAAGCGTATTGATTCATTTGATGATAATCTCAAGAAGTTGGTGCAGGAAATGTTTGATGTAATGTATAAGTAAGTTTCTGAATTATTTGTTTGTTCTTTTTTTTTTCTCCTTATTTTCATGGTCAATGGCATGCTTCAAGGTACTTGTGTTGATATCATTTCATGAAAGAAGAATAAATCTCTCCAGTTTACATATTTATTCTTCTTAATATTTTCTTAGTACATTTCCTGTGAGCTTGGAAATTAGCATGTCAAGTAAACTATGAAGTATAGTGTGAATCCATCATGGTGGCCACCTACCTAATAATTAATTTCATACGGATTTCCTTGGCATCCAAATGGTGCAGGGTCAGATGGTATGTCCTGTGACATTAGTCGAGGTGCGCGAAAGCTGGGCCGGACAGTCAGGGATATAAAAAAAAAATGTATATAAAAACTTTTAGTCGTTAAACGTATCGACTTGTAACCTTGACTAAAAATTTAGGGGCATGACCTCCATATTGTTGGATTAAAAAAGAACATAGGTACTCTTGGTTGGATTGCTGAATTTGCTACTGAATCCAAAAGCATTTCAACTTTGATTGTATAAGTTGGAACCATGGATCATGTTCATAGACATTCTTCAATTGTGTTGCCTCGAATTGGCTCTTTGGAGGAGGTAGTTTAAGGATTTGCATCACCCATTTTCTGTAAGGATGTATGTTTGTTCAGTCCCCGTGGATCTGTTGGTTGGCTTTATTTAGTAAGTGTTTGTTCCTAAGAGATGGCACGGTGGTCGAAGGTTTGGGCTTTGAAGGTGTTCTTCCCTCAAGATCCCAAGTTCAAGACTGACTTGTGACATTAATTTGTAAACACCTCCCGTGTCTCCATTCCTTCAATGTCTCCCGGTACCTGACCCAGGGACGGGCGTGGTTACCCCGGGTATAGTAGAGCGAAACTCTGATTTATCGGTTTCTAAAGAAAAATAAATAAATAATAATAAGTGTTTGGCTTGGAATAGGGATTGTTAGGGTATATGATTGAGGAGGTTTTCATAGGGTTGCATTTTCCTGATAAAGGCAAATTGTTGTGGCATGCTAGCTTTCCCGCAATCTTGTTCTGGAGAGTTTGGAGCAAGCGAAAGAATAGAAGTTTTAGGGAGGTTGAGATTTCTTGGAAAACACCTGGGAGTCGACGAGGTTTATTGCCTCTTTGTGGGTGTCGGTTACTAGGCTGTTTTGTAAGTATGAATACGGTTTGATTTTGTTAGACTAAAGTCCCTTTGTGTAGCTTTTGGGATTTTTTTTTTACTTGATCTTGTTTTTAGTAGGCCTGTTTTTTCATAGTTCTCTCGGTTTCTTACCAATAAAAAAAGAAAATGGTCATGGTTAGGTGATCAATGGAAGTTCAAGTTCTTGTTACTATGCAGAATGGTGAATTCTGAGTTAGGGCCATTATTACTTTGCTATTTACAGGAAAGTGAACATTACTTGTTGGCTTCATTGTCCACAGAACTGATGGTATTGGGCTCTCAGCGCCTCAAGTGGGAGTTAATGTACAACTGATGGTATTCAATCCTGTCGGTGAACGTGGTGAAGGGGAGGAAATCGTTCTTGTGAACCCACGAGTTTACAGATACTCCAAGAAAACTGTACTCTTTGATGAAGGTTGCTTATCATTCCCAAAGATATATGGTGACGTCGAGGTACTATTGATCTTGTCTCACGCGTGCTTTCTAGTAGAATGCTCATTAAGGATGATTAGCTTTTTCTGAACTTGGTAAATTGTTTTCTTGGCTAATTTAAATTCCAATAGACCAAGTATTTAGTATACGTTCAGTCAAAGCTTGCAAAAGATAAATTTGTTCTAATGCATGGTGTACTTAATTCGTCCAGCGAACGATTGAGATTATTTTTTAGGCTTTGTCAATTCTTAGAGATTGAGGTCTAACTTTTAAAATTTTATGGACTGAATTCTAACTTTTTCCATACCATAGGGACCAAGTTAATATTTTAACCAAATTTTAATACAGCTTCTCTAGTTGCAAGACATTAAAACAATGCTGCTTTTAAAGACCATACAATTTCTAGCTCCCAAATTCTGTTTCTTATTCTTTGAGTCGCTATTGACGTGTGGCAAGGTCATTCTTTTCTAATTGCAGAGACCAGAATCAGTGAAAATCGATGCACGGGACATCAACGGCGCGAAGTTCATGGTCAACTTATCAGCACTTCCAGCAAGAGTCTTCCAGCATGAATTCGACCATTTGCAGGTCTTTTAATTAGTTTGAGATTCAGTTATTATACACGACATTCCCTAATACAAGTCTAATTTAACTGTGCACACACATTTCTTCCTCACAATCTCTGTTCAGCTGCTCAATGGTATTCTAGCAGTGCATGGTTAAATTGGTCTAAATCCTGTGCTAATATCCACCAAGCATTTGAGTTAGCTCACATTTTTTCTAAGGGTACTGATAAATTTTCAGGGAGTTTTGTTCTTCGACAGAATGACCGATGACGTACTCGATACCATTCGCCCTCAGCTGCAGGTGAGTGACCCCATTGCTCATTGTTTTATCTTCTTTCTGAACCAAAGAAATACCCTTTAACTATTGAGAGTGGCAATATTATAGTTGTTTTTTAACTTGTTTGATATCGGTCTAAAAGAACATCACTTTTTTTTGGATAGGAAACGATACGTATCTTCATTGATAAAATGAATAGAAAGCTCCCATTGAAACATGTTACAAAAGACATTTCCACTGAGCAATAAGTAGTGAGAGACTATAATCCCTAAAAGGGTGTAAAAGATGAACCCAATGAATAGTTAAATACCAAACAGATTCCAAAAAATTAATAGGAGTGAGAGCTGTCTTTGAAGACTTTCAAGGCAAAGATTCCAGAGGAAACTAAAAGAACATCACTCAGTTGACTTAGTGATCTGTAAGGGAATCTAAATAGGAAAAGGCTTAGAAGGAATGAGTTCAAGTCATGACCACCTATCTATTTATGATTTAATACCATATAAGTATTTTTGCCAGCCAAATGTATTAGGGTTCGATAGTTGTCTCGTAGAATAGTCGATAGTGCCTTAAGCTAACCGAAAGTATGTATATTGTTAATTTGTTTGATGTGCAACTAGAGTCTCATATTGACTTGGAAAGAGAGAGTATATAAAGTGAGAACAACTATATATGAAACCTGTCAATGAACTTGCTCAAAAGCAAAATTTAGAGCAACCAAAGTTACTATTCTTCCTAGATGGATTTGTGTCATCTTAGAAGTTGAATGGTGCTTTTCTTTACAAGTCACTTCATCCCAATTCTCAAAAACAACTTTGAACAATAGGGCATTTCAGAAATTACAAGTCATTCAATCCCAATTTCATGGAGTGGTCGTGGATAGAATATACTCGCGACTGTAAAGGTTCCACATGAAACTCTTAAGTTAAGGAGAGGAGTAAAGCAGCAAGACTGTGTTCAGAAATTACATGTGAAAGACGGTAAAGGATCGGAAGAGATCAATAGGGCATTTCAGGTCTTAGTTCCATTTTCCATCATAAAGTGGCCTAGTGGTAACCATTATGGAGTGACCTAGTGGTCAAAGAAGATGTTGGGGTGCTTAAGGTGATGGGTTCAATCCATGATGGTTACCTACCTAGGAATTAATTTTCTATGGGTTTCCTTGACATCCAAATGTTGTAGAATCAGGCAGTATGTACCGTGATATTAGTCGAGTTGCACGCAAGCTGGCTCGGACAATCACGAATATAAAAAAAAAAAAAAAAGAAAAAGAAATGGCCGAATGGTCAAGAGGGTCCGGAGAAATTAAGAGGTGATGTAAGATTAATTTCTTATGAGTTTTAACATTCAAATATTGTAGGATTAGGTGGTATGTTCTATGTGGATAGTCAAAGTGCGCGTAAGCTGGCCTAGCTCAGTTTTAGGGACAATATTGACAATGGAACTCGAATGTCGATCTCTTGAACATATACCATTACCTGCCTTTCTTGTTGAGTTACGATTTGTGAGACTTTGACAATTGAAAATGGTTAGAACTAAATTTTGTGATTTTGTGGGTTTTTGATACAGGCCCTAGAAAAGAAGTATGAAGATAGAACTGGATTGCCAAGTCCGGAAAGAATAGAGAACTTCAGAACAAGGAAGGTGGCTGCTGCTGGTTTTGGAAAATCATGAGATCATGGAGGTTTGATTATAAATTATAATATAAATGCCACCAACTGGCAACTCTGTTGAATTCTATGATAGAAAGAAATTTGATGGTTTTTCTTTCCTTGAACCATATAATTTAAAAGAAAAAATGTACATTTTTTGTTAGTTAATTTGTAAATTGGTATGCTAGATTTTTGTTATGGGTTGGTAAGTTTACCGAAAGGATTGAGAGAGGATACTAAAACTTTCAAAAGATTTTTTTTTTTCTTTTTTTATATTCGTGACTACAGCTTGCCGCAACTCGACTCATGTCACGGGACATATCGCATGATTCTACAATAGTTGAATATCAAAAAAAAATTATAGAAAATTAATTCTTAGATAGATGGTTATTATAGAGTAGCTCAAGTGGTAAAAAAAAACATAAGAGCTAAATTGAAATCAAGGTTAAAAAAAACATAAGGACTAAATTGGAATTAAGGTTAAAGCTGAATTTGACATTTTTTATGAGTGCATATATATTCATATTGTGTCACAATAATAGGATCTCGTAAAAGATATTTTGATTTCAAGCATACATAAGACATCGATTTTTTGCAATCTAAATTACACTTTATTTTCTACTTTTCCAATACGCATATGTAATAGTAATATACATTTAAGCTTTGCACGAATATTTGTAAGTTGGTGGAGATTTGAATCTTGGATTTCTCAATGTACATGTCAAATAATTGAACTATGTTCTAACTTTTCCAAGAATTAAGGTATTCTATATTATACCAATCACCAAAAGAGCAAAAATATTGATAGAACTTATTCCATTACAATTCTAACAGAAATAATGTGACAATACTTTTTTTCTTTTTGATATTCGTGACTGCACATTAACTAATATATATGAAATTAATTTCTAGGTACGTGATCATCATAGATTGAACTCACGATAATATGAAAATATAATAAAATATAAGATGAATTTGAGAGTACCAAGCACCTCTTCTCTGTTCTCATCCCTAGCCTCCAAATATAAGACTTTCTTCTGCAATCCTCTCATAATTCTTAAAATACCACATACCAAAATTGAAGAAAAAAAGAACTCATGAAATATTCTTTAATCCATTGCTTGTAAGTTGTTGTACCTGCCTATCTAAGTTTTGACTTCGAGAGAATAATCCTTTGATCATCATTTTTTTTTTGCTTCAAAAATTTATGTTTTTCTCCTTCCAAATTTGCATGATTTTCATCCCTTATCATGAAACATGTGTGTGTGTTTTTTTTAAATAATAATAAAATTTATCAATTTTAAAAAAAGTCTTGAATTTTAATATATGGATAGGAAATATCAAATTAATTTTCAATAGTGAGACAAAAGTTGTGTTTTTTTTTCTTTTTATATTCGTGAGTATCCAACGTACCTCTACTACAATTTTTATAGGACATTTAGTTTAATTCTACAAAATTTAGATGACAAGAAAACTTATTGAAAATTAATTTTTAAGTAATAGTTATCCTGAATTGAATTCATATTATTCTTTTGACTACTAGGTTATTCAAGATGTTAGACAAAAGTTATGTTTATATACTTAATTATACTTAATTTCAAAAACTAAAAATAAAAGACAAATAGTAAAATGGTGTTGTACCCCCATGTCATGTCAAATAATAAGGCTCATCATTGACAAACATATTCTTTTAAGCTTACAAGAATTCAAACCTTCGGACCATTTAGTTTCTTGTTTTTGGTTTTTCAAATTTAAGCCTATTTTCTCAAATTTCCTACAATGTGCTCCCTCCTTTCTACCATGTATCCATCTTTTTTTTAAGAAAGTAGAATAATACTAATAAACTTTTAAAAACAAAAACAAACTTTGGAAAACTATTTTTTTTTGTTTTTAAAAGTTGATTGGTCTTTCTCTACTTTCTTAAGGAAATATGTATACATGGTAGAAAAGATGAAACAAATTGTAGGAAATTTGAGAAAAAATAGGCTTAAATTTGAAAAACCAAAAACAAGAAACCAAATGGTTATCAAACGGGGCCTCAATGTGTGGTGTTTTAAGTTTTTAACCACTGAACTGTGCGGCCATAAATAAATGCAATTGTTAGTACCAGAAGCATATTGATCAGATAAAAATATTGCAATTGGTATTAAATGAAAAGTAATAAAAAGAATGAACTTTTAAAAGCGAGCGTTTAGCTTAAAGCTTCTTGAGAACATGTGTATAGTGAAGCTTTCTTCCCTATTTATATCTCAATAATCACTGGAAAAAAAAACCCAACAAAAAATCAAAAACTACCCTTTTCCAAAATGGTGAGAGCTCTGAACATAGTTCTGAGCAACCAAATTATTTGCTGCCTCAGCCCTGTAGAAAAAGGGAGAGGGAATGTATAAATAATATCAAAGTTTAAATCCCTAATTTATCATTAATCTTAGAATTTTGCCCAAATAAAGAAAAATAACCAATCCTTATGGTACTTTTTGATAAATTGTTGAATAGAAGCTTGAGTGGCATGTACCTGTTGTTTATTATCTAGATAACTAGATACACAAGTATTTACAGCTACGTAAACGAGATCGAGGATTAAGTTTCGAAATTGGATTGAGAATTCTACCAAATGATCAATGAAAAGTTAAATGCAAAGGACTAAAATAGTTTATATGAAAATTCTTGGAATTAAAAGGGAAGTTTTGAAAATTGAGATGAACAGATGAAATGGAAAACCATCATGAAGTGGCTCAATTGGTCAAAAAGGGTCAGGTGATGAGTCGCGTGACAATAGTCGAAGTATACGAAAGCTGGCCCAGAAAGTCACGGATATAAAAAAAAAACAGAAACAAGGTAATTTCATTTCTTTGAAATAGAGTAAGAGGAACATACTATAGGAACATAGTGGAAGTAGACAATTTTTAGAAATAGAAAATAAAAAACGGAATGGTTTGATCAAACAAGGCCTTAGGTAATAGAATAGAATGGAATGAGTTTAAAAGTTCGAGGATTGAAGATTTGAAACAATGCACAGAAATTTAGAGCTTAGAGTAGTCGAAGTGCACCTAAGCTAATTTGGATATTCATGAATATCAAAAAAATAAAAATAAGCAAAGACTTGGATAACTTGAGCAATTTTCTTTTTAATACATGTGATTGTCTGGGCCAGTTTACGCACACCCCAACTATTATCATGAGATATACTCCCTGACTCTATAACATTTGAATATCAAAAAAACTCGTAAGAAATTAATTTCTAGATAGGTAGCTAGCTATCATAGATTGAACTCATCACCTCTTAACTATATAAGAGCCTCTTCACTATTAGATAACTTCATGGTTAATTTTTTAGTTTCAAAATTTTGAGACAAACCACTGAAGTTTAAACCTCATTAGCAAAAAGGAATAATTATTCAGTTAAGGTTGGGATGAAATGTAAGGTGCATTTACCTTGCTAGCAATGTTGTTGGAAAGCCAGTCCAAACCTTCATACAGGCCCTCTCCAGATGTGGCGCAGGTGCTCTGGATGTACCTGGAATAGAGCACCGTGTCAAATGAGTTACTTCATATATATATATTATTATTTTTATTTTTTTTTAATTTTGATATCCGTGATAGTCTGAGCCAGCTTTCACGCACCTCGACTAATGTCACGAGACACACCGTTTGACCCTACAACATTTGGATGCCAACGAAACTCGTAGGAAATTAATTCCTAGGTAGGTGGTGACCATGGATTGAACCCATCACCTTATGCACTTCAAGGACTTCTTTGACCAATTGAGCCACTCCATGATGGTTGAGTTACTTTATATTACCTAATCATTTCACCGGTAACTTTAAAGAAAACTTAAAAATGTTCTGTCGAACTGACTCTTCCTACTTCGGGATTATAGTATACTGTCCAGTTAATTGACATGAAATAATATAATTGATCCCGATTCAAGAACTGCTTCTACTCATGGTAATTTTTTTTTTCTCTTAAAACTCTTTTTGTAAAGTGGGTTTAAAGTAAAGTCTGGTGTGTTTGGCCATATCTTTTTAAAGTTATTTTAATCACCATTATGTTGGATTGTATAAAGTGATTCTACAAGTGTCAAATTACCAGAAAGAGTGAAAAATTAAATTAAGGGCAATCTTATAATTTCTGTGCATTAAGATTTTTCTGGTAGTTTTTAGATTTTTTAATATCAAAAGTTTTTTTCAAGTGATTCCAAAATGATTGATTGGGAATCACTTTTTATTTTTATAGTTAAATTGATTGTTTTTGTTTACCAAATACTCTAGATTAAAAAAGAAGAAGAAGAATTCTTTTTTTGACCTTCCTAATCACCTACTAAAAACCTGTTTTAACACTTTTAATCACTTGAAAAGCCATTTCAAACCGACCCTAATCCAAGCACACCCTTAAATGTAATAGGTGCCAACAAATAAAATCAGTAAGGACATCTTACTGGAAAGCAATAGCAAGTTATTTACCAGTGGCGTTGTCGAAGAGAGTGAAGGCCGAGTTTGTCAGTTATTTCTGCAGCATTCATAGCATTAGGAAGATCTTGCTTGTTAGCAAATACAAGCAAGACAGCATCTCTAAGCTCATCCTGCAACCAGATTCAGCAATTTATGTGAATACCGCGAAATGTCACAATTAGGCAATAACTAATACAAACCGAACAAAAGACTTAGAAATTTAAGAGATCGATACCAATCTTACTTCCAAATGACAGAAAATTGGAAGAAGAAATAACAGAAGTTGTCACATTCTATTTCTAGCCATACACCAGTACACAGCAATAGTCCATCAGAGTAGGAGAATTGGCAATTTGGATGAAGAGTGGAAAGAGAAAACCATGCACAAACATACCTCATTTAGCATCCTATGCAACTCATCTCGAGCCTCTACGACTCGGTCCCTATCATTGCTATCCACAACAAAAATAAGGCCCTGCGTATTCTGGAAGTAATGCCTCCAAAGTGGACGGATCTTTCAAAAAGAAACCCCATCAGTCAAACTTCAATTCATGTACAAAACATTTTCTTGGGAAATTTTGAATAAAAAAAGAATGGGAAGAGATAAATTCATGCATAATCCTCGTTCTAGAACATCTTAGCATCTTATTCTTGATAAAACAAAAATATACTATATGATTTATTAGATAATATGGAGTTCCACTTCAAAACTAAGGGTAGTAGCCTACAATACAGTTAATAATCCAGCAGGTTTGAAAACCATTAAAAGAACACCCAATAACTTATTTGGCACTAATGTTGATTCCTCACTTTTCCAATATGGGACAAAGGTCACTAGGTGAGTATATCCAACATGTCCCCTCAAGATAGTGTCATATTGGGAAAACCATCTTGGATTGGATTTGAATTTGTGGACCGAAATACCCGCTTTGACTTCCTTACTTGGGTCAGATCCGAACTTTTTAACATCAAATACCCGCTTATGTTTATGCCTGCTTAGGGGGTCTAAATTACCCACTTAGGTTTTTACCTGCTTGGGGTCAGATCGGAATTTGGGGGACCAAATGACCAATAATCTACACGAAGCTCTAATACCATATTAGATAATATGGAGTTCCACCTCAAAACCAAGAGGTAGTGAAGGGAATAGCCCGCATATCTTATTAAGATGTTGAAGACCTTACAAATGTGGGATAAAGGCCACTAGTTGAGTATCTCTACCAAGATTGAATTAAGAGAATAAGAACATGCATGCAAAACCAAATTAGAACCAATCTTGGTTACAGCTAATTAAAATTTATTATGAATTTTATATAACATTATTTCACAATAAAACATAACATGCGGAATGCATTGCATTGCATTGGAAATTGGCTAGTGCTGTTTAAATTAAAATTAAAACAAGAAACTCCAAATAGAAATCTACTAAAGCATCAATCTTTTCATGCACATATCAGGAGGAAAAAAAAGAAATTAAGGTACTGAAATTCTATATTTGATATTAAATTCAAAATAAATGAACTCGTTGTCTGAGTCTCTTAAACATGGTGAAAAGCTGAATCTGTCTTGTTTCTATCGTACGGATATATAAAAGATGAGATGCATACCTTGTCCTGACCCCCAACATCCCAAACGGTAAAGCTGATGTTCTTGTATTCTACGGTCTCCACATTAAATCCTGCAGAAAATAAATTAACCGAGTCTTACACTAAGAAGCGCAAATACAAACATGAGATACACAAAAATACAAAATACTTTAGTTTTTTATTAACGGTGAAAAATCATTAAAATAAAGATACACAAAAATACAATTAGCGTTTGAATTAACTCACGTGGTTAGTTATGTGAATCCATTTAAATTCAATAAAGAATAAAATCTCACCATTTATTATTTTATTTTTTTAAATCTCACCATTCTTTAAATGCCTAGTTGCCTACTAAAATCCCATAAAATAAAATTTATAAGTCTAACCCTTAACAATCTCAACCATCGTAGAGTGGCTCAATTGGTCAAAAAGGGCTTTGGAGTGCATAAGGTGATGAGTGATTGAGTTCAATCCATGGTGGCCACCTACCTAAAAAATAATTTCTTACGAGTTTTTTTGGCATCCGAATGTTGTAGGGTCAGGCGGTATCTCCCGTAACATTAGTTGAGGTACGCGAAAGTTGGCCCGAACAGTCACAGATATCAAAAAAAAAAAACCTTAACAATCTCAAAAGAATAACTCATTTCCCTCTACATTTTTTTTTAATGTATGTGAGTGTCCAGGTCAGCTTTTAGATATCAAAGAAACCCGTAGGAAACTAATTCATAGGTAGGTGGTCACCATAGATTGAACCCATCAATACTTAGTTCTCCAAGACCCTTTTGACCACTAGGTCACTCCATGATGGTTCCCCCTCTCCATTTTGTTCTCTCTCTTTCTTTCCCTTTTATATTTTAGTCAATCTACCTTCGATGGACGACATCGTCGACAACCTCCATCTACACTAACCAGTTGTCGTGTCATCGACCATTTGAAAAAAAATGAGTCTTCAATGATGTGTTCGTGAAATGTTCAAAATTAAAAATTGTTGAATTCTGTTAAACCACCAATCAATCCAAAAGCTTAAGTTGATGGGTTGGGGTAAATTTGATTATATCAACCAACAAAGATAATAATATTAAAGCAGGACACGAGATTTCGAGTGTCGGACACTTTACAAATACTTTGTCAAAATCAAAGTGTCCATGCTTCTTAGGTTTACATCTATGACTTCCCTAAGATGGGTTTTAATAAAATTGTACATAGTGAAAATTGTAAAACATTTTGCAACAATTGTAATGATCTGAAGGAAAACATTGGTTGGACTAAAATTAGAAAGGGCAGAGGCCAGACTGTTTTACTCATTTTTTCACTGCCTGAAAATTCATATACGCGTATTAAGCCAAAAAGTGAGAATTCAAGAGATACTATGATCCACAGACCAAAAAACCTATACAAAACCAGAGGACTTAATCTCATTCATTTTTCATTTGCAGAATCAAAACACTTGATTCTTGCCAAAGCCCTAAATACATACGAGCTCGAAATTGCAGACCAGTACTCGACCCTGGCTAAAACATTTGATAATCAGGTAGGACAAGACTGCCATTAAAGAGGGTGAAAATGGACATAGCCCTCGAAACTCTTTTTTTCTGTTCAACACTATTTGGGGTGGAGGAATTCGAACATGTATCCTCATGATTACTAGGTCGTACCGTATGTGATGCCACTGAGCCCTCAAACTTTTAGAAGTCAATAAACAGCTAAGACAGATGATTCTACAGCTGAGTTCTCAAATTACAAAGTTCCACATAAACTGCACTTTTACACGATAAAGACTCACCGATTGTCGGGATGGTGGTCACGATTTCGCCGAGCTTTAGCTTGTACAAGATCGTGGTCTTACCAGCAGCATCAAGACCCACCATCAAAATGCGCATCTCTTTCTTAGAAAAGAGCCTTCCAAAAAGCTTCCCGAAGCTCAACCCCATTTCTGCTTCCTTCTATCTGAGCAACAAGCACAGCACTGGCGAACTTAAAATCACAAATCAAACAATCGTTTTGGACATGAAAAAAATAGAACTCCAACAACGAACCCCCAATGAATTTTTTTTTTTTTCGAAACTAGGAAATCGAAGCTTAGCTCCACTACACTCAAGTAACCACGTCCGTCTCTAAGCCAAACATAATTATTGTCACGAGTGAATCTCTAACTTGGGACGTTAAGGGGAGCACACCTTCAAATCACACGTCTTCGACCTCACGAACACCCAATAAATTATCATAAAACAAAAAAAAAAAACCTAAAAAGAAGAAACCAAAAGCAAAACCGCAATGAATGAACCACCAAATAAATCGATTCGGAAACCAACAAAACGAATCCAAACAACGAGCGGTATGAACGATCTTCACATTTCATGAGAAATTAAACAACAAATCCACAAAAACGAACAATCACTCGATGATTAAGACATGAATTCGCCAATTTCGCCAGATAAAAGGATAAATGAACCCGTAAATCTACAAGTTCAGATCAACAAAAGATCTTGCAGCGATCCTGCGAAGCCAAATTTGAGAAATGGATAATGAAAATTGATTACCTCTAGAAATCGTGAGAAATCTGAATGTGGAACGGAAATGGAAGTGAGAGAGAGCGTTCTATGATTCTGAAGTTTCCATTTTCTTGTGGCTTTGGATTTATTTAGTTATTTGTTAAGCTTTGCGAAAATATCTTCAAACGTGGAGGAAAGGCGACATGAAAATAAGGGTAAAAAAGGGTAAAAAATGGTATTTGTATACCAGTTGATTGTTTGGTTGTAAACGAGTTCAACATCAGCATCACGGGTAATTTGGTAATTTATTTGTACATTTTTGCAACTATAAAAGGACCCAAATAAAATAATAAATAAATTTTATAAAAAATTTAGGTTTTGTAATCATTCTTCTACCGCCCAATCATTCTGTTCTGGTGGGCAAACATGCATAGACATGTCATGCAGGAATGTTGTGAGCTATCCTAGTATTCATGCATTATTCGAAAACCGATATGACCGATCGAAATCGACTGATTTTGGGTCGGTCGGTCGGTTTTCCACTTTAGACGGTCGGTGTCGGTTAATCCTTTTCAAAAACTAAAAATCGGTCGGTCGGTTAAATAATTTTAAAAAACACCGACCAATCGACCAAATTTTTAATATGATTCAAAAAATTTATATTGACATGCTCATATAAGCCCAATCTCATGTCCATTATTCAAACTCATTTAGTATTTACATTTTTAGTTATTTTTTTATTGTGTAAAAATGATATTTACTTATAAAATATTAATATTTGTTATGAAATTTCTTTTTTAATTTAAAAAAATATTAACCGACTTAACCGAATTAACCGACTGCACCGACGGCCTTCACCGACCGATTGAAATTTAAAAAAAAAAAAAAAAAAAAAATCGGTTGCGTTTTTTGTCTAACCAACATGTCGGTTTCGGTGTCAATTTTCGCCATTAACCAACACCAACCAACCGATGAACAACCCTACCAAACATGCGTAGACATGTTACACACAAATGTTGTGATCTACCCTAGTACTAACATGCATAGACATGTTACCTAAGAATGTCGTGTGCCATTATGGCAGACATGCATAGACATGTTAACCAGAGTCCAGCCTAGGGGTTTGTGCCCATTAATTGTTATTGATTAACTATGTTTTTATTGTGTTTATTGATTCAGTGCATGTATCCTAACTAAGCTAAAGACTCACCATTTCTTTTTATGATTTTTTCACAGATACTCACGAGTTGTATCAAGATGATTGATCAGGTTTAAATAAATCATGAGATGTCGTCGTCATTACTCATAGAGTCTTGATTAAAGTCCTACATTTTTCTATGTCAAACCAGACCGTAGCTTCTGGTAAAATCAATCCTTGAATTTCATATTGTTTATACTATTACTGCTTCATTTGTAGACTATTAAATTATGTCATACTCATTTGCATAGTTGTGTATTTTTTAAGCTATTGATTTTTTTTTTTTTTTTTTTTTGAGGCCGCCATTGTGGAATATATGTGGGGACTTTTGCATGTATGATAAAAAAAAAAAAATAATAAAAAAAAGAAGTAAAATAGGAAAAAATAAAAAATAATTCATTTGTAAGAGAAAATTCAAGGGTAGTAGACTCAATCTATCATTAGTTGAGTTCTATCACTGATAGAAAATTATGTTCTATCACTGATTGAATTCTATCATTGATAGAGTATGACTCATTTTATCACTAGTTAAGTTATATCACTGATAGAAAATTATGAGTTTATAGATAAATTATTTTAGAAATTGTGTTGCAAATATAATACAAGAGGAAGAGGTAGATTGTGTTGTTGATGCTAAATTCCCATATTTCCATATTTGTGCCTATTACTCAGAGCAAACAATAAGCAAATTGATGAATGATAATTTGAAGAATTCGATATGGACGGACTGTTCGATGTAATGCATAAATTAGTTTATAATCAGTTGTTATTATTGTCATTTTTTTCTTTTTATTTGATTATAATCTGGTAATTAGGCGGTTTATGTGCTTATGAATTCAGTGAAATTTTGAGTTTGGGAGATTTAATCTTTGTTGAGGATAGCACATTGAATCTCTATTAAACCTAAATGAGTATTGGTCCAAAAAATGAAATTTATGGTGTACCGAAAGAGGTACCATCTCGATGAGGGTGACGATACTTTACAACATTTATTAGAAATATGAGTTACTCCACTCGTTGCGTATTGATTTTGAGTTGGAATCATGTTATCTAATAATCTTAACTTTTGCTGTTCAATTTGCTATGACACTGTTGATTTATAAAAGTATAAATTCATTTTACTATGAATGAATGATATAGCAACAATATCTTCTTTCAAGCCAACACTTCTAATTCTAAGCAGTCTAACATGTAAACATTTTCATATTTCTCCACAAAAGTGACTGCATATATCTATATACTGCATATATCTATCTATGATCTAATCAATATTTAGCAGCTGTGCTTAGCAAGTACCGCGAGCCTGAGGTTTCAATGGATTGTCGGACCGCAAGCAGTCGAGGGGAGGAACCGTGGAGGTTTTCAGCTCACCATATGTTTTCCAACAGAATGGTTCGTTTGTGCTGCTGCTCGCCGTGAGCTGAATGGTGTCTAATGTCACACCAGTGCAGGGAAGGCTGTCGCTGCAGGCGAAATGGACCGGCGTCGAGGTGTACGTTCCTCGAATGTTTACATAGTTCACTCCTGAAATTGCCACTGCTGAAGATCCATTGTGGCATCTGCCCCCATCGCAGTAGTATTGGTCTATCATTATTGGAGTCTGAACATCTGAAACTTGAATGTTTGAGAATAGTATTCCCTGTACTAGGCCTGAACCTCCCTGAAATGGGGAAGTTAAATGGTTCTCTGGTTAGCTGTTGGATTAAAAATTAGCGTAAAGTATAAATTTGGTCTCGATAGTTGAAGAAAGTTAGAATTTAGTCTCTATGGTTTGGAGAATGTTAGAATTTAGTTTCTATGGTTCGGAGAAAGTTAGAATTAGTCTTTATGGTTTGATAAAACTTCAAAAAATTGTCACATTCGTTTATAATCGTTGGCGAATTAAGTAAGTGGAAGTTAGTTATTTATGTGTCAATGATGATGTTGTGAGTTGAATGACTGATTGGACAAACACATCATTTACACACGGATGGTTATTGCACGTACTTGATTTGCTAGCGGTTACGAACGACATGTACTATTTCTTATATTTTATCAAACTATAGGGACTAAATTCTAAATTTTAAAATCATAAGGTCTAACTACACTAACTCTTTCTCTAGTAAGAATTAATCCATGGTGTCCACCTATTTGGTAATTAATTTCCTACGAATTTTCTTGACATCTAAATGTTGTAGAATCGAACAGTGTGTCTTGTGACATTAATCGAGAGGTTTTATATACCTGCCATGTTTTTATTCTAACCCCATTCATTGTGTTATGCAGTTTGACATCACGGACTGTGACATTGGAAACACATGCTTTTGTTTGATCACGTCCCAGTCCTCCGATGCTGATTCCATGGCCCGGTCCGCAGTTGACGTCGTGTATGTATATGGATGAGCTTCCAGTTTGTATGGATATGCAATCATCACCTGTAGTTACCAAATGGGTCAGTAGTGCAATGATTTCATTATTTGGTTGTAAACCAGTTCAACTCCAACGTCACAAGTTCGACCTCGAGAATTGGTATTTGTCCCTTTTCTCCCAATTTGTACTAAAAAAAAAAATCACCACATGTAGTTTGATTTTTATTTAGATATGTTTTATAATGCTACTAATTATTTAAGTTCCAAGGTTCCATAGCTGCTAGAACTTTTTTCTTTTGTCACAAGAGTAAAGTTTGTGGTTACATTAGATTAGTTTTTTAGAGAAAAAGCTTCTACTTGACAGTTGAATTTAAAGGCTGTTCTTTGTTTTTTAGCGGTTACATTCCCGGTTAAATGTTTGTATAAACCCGTTTTCATTGATAACTTGCATTCTCTAAACAACTGAAGACTAACCATCATCAGTTTGCCTAGTGGTCAAGAGGGTCTTGGAAACCAAAAGGTTATGGGTTCAATCTGATGGTCACATATTTATGAATTAATTTCCTACAAATTTTCTTCACATTCAAATGTTGTAGGGATAGATGATATGTCCCCTGATAATAGTCGAGGTGTGCATAAGCTGGTTCAGACACTCACAAATATAAATAAATTGAAGTTGATCTTCCTTCAAAAGTACAGGTTGGCAAATGTGGAACTTGAAAGCCCAGTTTGATAACCATTTGATTTTTGGTTTTTGAAATTTAAGTCTATAACAATTATATTACCATATATTTTTTCTTACTTGGATGTTTACCTCTCACCTATATTTGTAGAAACCAAACCAGAATTTGAAAACAAAACAAAAGTAGCTTCCAAAAGTTTGTTTTTGTTCTTAAAAGTTGGCTAGTATTCACCTACTTTCTTAAGGAACGATGGATATGTTGTAGGAAGGGTGAAACATAATGTAGGAAATTTGAGTGAGAATATGCTTAAATTTCAAAAACCAAAAACAAAAAACCAAATGGTTATCAAACGGGACCTAAGTAGACTATACCATCATGTTAGGACCTTATTCTACTTCAAAAAAACAGATTAAAACCCTGAAGACCACTTGACTGACTTTTAACCAATTGGATTTCCTTCTATTTCATTTTTATGCTTATGTTAAGTTGGATTATTTCTCAAAGTTAAATTCTCAAGCTAAACAAATCCATCTTTGCACATAGTACTCAGTCTTGAACCATCATAGAGTGACTCAATTGGTAAAAGAGGGCTTTGTGGGTTCAATCTATGGTGGCCACTGGCCACTTACCTAAGAATTAATTTCCTACGAATTTCCTTGGCATCCAAATGTTGTAGGATCAGGCAGTATGTCCCGTGACATTAGTCGAGGTGCGTGCAAACTGGCCCAGACAGTCACAAATGTCAAAAGAAAAGTACTCAATGTTGGGAATTACCACAAGCTAGATTGGTGTTTGAAATGATGACATTCTGGGAGTTCTGCAAGTGAATTCCATCAGTGTGTGGGCTGTCAGCAGGGGATGAAACTGTCAATGAAGAAACCTGAACTGATGTGCAACTATCAAATTTGAGGTGAGTTTGTTGGCTGTTTTGGATTGTTATTCCACTCACTGTCACTCCATCACTTCCATAGAACCTTAGTGCCTGCACAACAATAATAATATATAGTGTCACAAACAGAAAACTCTCTTTGATTGATCCATTTGTTCTACTACATA
>JBBMEF010000018.1:9349834-9374383 GCA_037832685.1 Sicyos baderoa | reverse complement strand
ATTTTAATTAATAATAATTATTTAATATTAACAATTTATTTATACTTTTTCAAAATAATTTAATATTAAATCATTTTTTTTAATTATTTAAAATAACTAATCATTTTAAATTTTCATTTAAATAAGTACATATTTCAAACTTTCTTACAAAGAATCACGTTCTTCTCATTTTTAATTACTCAAAATAATTTATTATTCAAAACGTCATCTAGGAACATTGTTTAACCTTTTCTTTTTATTTAAATAAATGAAAATACATGTCAATTATTATTACAATTATGGAAAGAGCTGACACCATTCATGAACTGTCTTTCTGCATATGGAATACTTTTTTAAAAAATAAAAATAAAATAATTATCAAACGAAACCCTAACCTAACTCAACCAAACAGAAACTGAAATACACCATGGTTAGAAAGTGAAAAGTCCGAGATTCTACGGCGGAAGACTCCAAAATCTCTTCTCATTCGATCGACAAATGATCCTCTGATTCTCTCCGGCCGCCGTCTCTCTGCGCTTCTCCACTTCCAGAAGCGTGGTAGAGAGATTTCGCATTACCAGCTCCGCCATTTCTCTCTGTTTCATTTCTTCCGAGGAACCTCAATTTTCTCAGGTACGATTTCTGTTCCTTCCCCAATTCATCTAGATCTACCGATTTTGATTTTCATTTCTTACCTGTTTTGATTGCTCGTTACGACGTTACGAACGAGGCTTAGTTTTTTTTTGTGAATTGAATCCCTTGAAATGAATTTTAAATTATGTATTTTTAATATTTGCTCATATCTACGGAAATGGTTGGTTTTGTTATTTGGCGGTAATACAATTGTTTAACACTATGGTCACGGATTTGATTCTGAAAATTGGCATTTGGCTCTCACTTATTTGCTCTATGTAGGGTTTGTCGATCTAAAAAGAAATATTTGCTCATAACTTGAGAGTGTGCATTTTCATGAAGTTAATGTTATTGAGCTACGAATCTTAATTTTATATTTGACAACAAATTGAGAGATGTTTGTAAATATTTTAAATTTATTTTTAAATTCTTTCTATCTTATATAATTCAATAATCTTAGACCATGATTGATAGTCATTTGGTTTTTTTTCTTAGAATCAAACTTACTTATAAGCACGACTTTTACCTATGAGTTTATGGGGCTGTTTGTTTGGCATATTTAGCCAGGATTTAGTTTTAGGATTTATTAACTCCTCCTTGAAAACCTATATTCAAACAAGTTTTTACTAACCCCTCCTCATTTTTACTTTTAAAAATAACTTTCATTTCTAACCATTCATTTTTAATCATTCATTTATAATTACTCAATTATTTCTAACCACTCATTTTTAATAATTCCTTTCAAATCAATCAAAATAACTAATTTTTAATCATTTCTTTTTTAACTACTAAAAATAACTGCTCATTTTAAATCTACATCCAAACAAGGTTTTGACTCTAACTCATTTACACAAAAACCACATACAAACGTGTATTTGGCTACAACTTTCAATTTTTAACTACCCAATATAACTCATAAAATTAAATCCTAGTTAAATATGCCAAACAAACAGCCCCTTTTTGTTTTATTACCTCTAGGGAGGTTTTCTAAATTCAAGCCAAGTTTTGAAATTAAAAATTTTAAGCCCCATATGATAATGATAACCTACTTTGTTTTGCAAGCTCATACTACTACTTTTTTTTTTATATCCGTGACTGTCCGGGCCAGCTTTCGCGCACCTCGACTAATGTCACGGGACATACCGCCTGACCCTACAACATTTGGATGTCAAGAAAACCCGTAGGAAATTAATTCCTAGGTGGGTGGCCACCATGGATTGAACCCATCACCTTATGCACCCCGAGACCATCTTTGACCAATTGAGCCACTTCATGATGGTTCATACTACTACTTTTTTTTACCTATTGAATTTTTGTTTAGCTATCACTTTCTACCAAAATTAAGCTTAAATCTCTACTAAAAAGTCCTTGCCATGGACTTTTGTTTTTCCATTTTATATAGTGCTCTACGGCCCTCATCACCTCACCACAATTAGATTGATGATTTTTTGGCCTTTATGAGAGCATTATGACCTGAAGAAGCTCTTATGAAGCAAGCTTTAATTTTTCAGCTAGGACTTCTATGTTGTTGACTTTTTACAAGAAACTAAGATTCATTATAGTCAAAACAGTGAAGCAAAGATTTATTTTTTCTTTTTAGTTTTACTTTTTGTTGTTGACTATTTTGAGAATGGTTATTTTGGTTGATTGTAAAGATAAAGTTTTTTTTTTGCACTTGCATTTAACCTAGAACATAGGGTAGGGTACCCATGGAAAAAAAATCTATGGCAAAAGAAAAGAAATTACTGAGTTTTTTATTTTAAAATTTGTTAGAAACAAACTATTTTTCTAGTAGACTCCAAAACAGCTTGTTTGATACTCATACTTGTATCTCTTGCCTCTCTATTTTTGTTGTATTTGATTGCAGCTTGAAGGCCTCATCTACCCTACCACCAAATCATTCCTACCAGAAGGATGGTACGTTTTAAGACTTTGTTGAAGAAATTTAGATGTATTACTATTACATACTCAAAGCACCGTGTGTGGTAGACATGGCTTGTATGAGTATATGCATGTAGTTAAATTTATTTATTTTTTTCTTTTAAAATAATTACTCTTAATTTTATATTGATTTCAGAAGAGCACTAACCAACATTAGTTGATTTATATATATATTAAAGCAATTAGCTTTGTTTTGCTCCCTTTATTTTTTGCTATTTTGGTTTAATTCCGTCATTTTGTTGTACGTGTAGGCTGGTGACAATTTTGGTGTTGAAGTTAATAACATTGACTGGGACACTGAAGATGAGCTGGAAATTGAGAATATACCTTTAGTCTCTCATGCGAATTTGACATTTCCTAGTATAGAGGCTAATATGGTATGTCATCTATATTTGTAGTAAAGTGTGTGCGTGTGTGTTGTCTTTCCATGATTAGTTGGTGGTAGTTTACTTAATTTCCTTGTTGACGAAGTTGTTATTGATGAGGGTGATATAAATTAAAGTGCTTTATGATGCTGAATATAAGAATGTCTTGTCCCCAAGGGGTGGCAGAGTGGTTGGAGGTTTGGGCTTTGAAGGTATGCTCCCTTTGAGGTCTCAGGTTCGAAACTCACCTGTGACATACTCCTTCGATGTCTCCGGTACCTGGCCTAGGGACGGGCGTGGTTACCTTGTTTCAAAAAAAAGAATATAAGAATGTCTTGTAATGGCATGTCTTGTAATGGCATGTCTTATCTTTTATGTTATGAATAATAATGAAGCTAATATGTCATTTTTGTTGAGTTTCAAAGTCATGCTGGCTTTCAGGTTGTTAAACTACTTGAGATAGGATAGTTTTAGCTTTAGATAGATCATGGAGGAAAACGGATTTTGGTTGCTAACTAACTCTAGTTTTTTTTTTCAATACGAAGGCTAGCTCATCTGCAGGTCCATCCAACACTAAGATAGTTGATCATTTTATAGGAATGGGATTCTCAGCAAAAATGGTTGCCAAAGCTATTGAGGAAAATGGTGACAACTCATTTGTTTATTTTTTAGAAACGAAGCATTATTTTTGTTTCTTGTGGAAAACAAAAATTAGGATTTTTTTTCAACCTAAAGCTAAAACTTTCAAAAGCACTCTCATAACTTTATTTTGATGGACTATCCAGGAGAAGAAAATACTGATTCTATACTTGAGACCCTCCTCACGTTGTCGGTGAGTTACTTTGATAGACAGTGCTAAGTTTTCAAAGTTAGTTCTTTTGTCTACACATGATATACTTTTTTCTCTATCAAAAGGTTGCAGTTAATGTAAGTGAATGTCTCATATGTGTATCATATCATGAAATAAAACCCAACTTTACTTTTATCTCTGACCTGCAACTGTCACCTTCTCTTTTGTATGGTATGTTGACTTCATTTCTTTTTTTCTGGCAGGCTCTTGAAAACTCTCCTCCAAAGCAGCAGCGTGCTGATACTGACGACTCATTTTCAGATTATGAAGGAAGTTTTCTAGATGATTTTACTGATATAGACAGTGATTCTGAAAGTGAGGTTGTTTGATTTTCTTTAGTTTTATGGAGCAGTTTGCCTTTTAGTAATTTTGTGAACATGTCTTATGACGTTGTCACAACTTTTTGCGTCATGCTTATTTCTTCTTGCCATGTAGGGGACTGCGAAACCTGTATCTGATGTGGACAACAAAATGATGTTCTTGGTGGACATGGGATACACCGAAGATGAAGCTTATGCTGCAATAGAGAGATGTGGTTTGTACCTTCTCCTTGTAGGACTTGTAAATTAACAATATCTAAGCATGACTTCTAAAATTAGTTGCATTCTTCTAGCAAAGCTTTGTTTACGAGATTCTTCCCTGATGTAATCTTGAATGGCTATGCAATAAGAAGATTAGTTCTTCGTTAGGCTTTGTATTATTGTTAGGACATGTTTAAGATTTGGTGGGAGAAAACCTTTTTTTTATTTTATATTATTTTTTTTCATAGGAAACAAGAACATTTTCATTGATAAGATGAAAGCGTTACAAGGTTTTGGGTCAAAATAGGAGCCGTAAATTACAAAACTCAAACTTTCAAGTAGTTGAACGACCAACTTTTAGTCCGTAAAGGCAAGATTTGCACATTCAAAGAATTATTTCATGAATCAACTACACATTTGGGAGGAGGAACTCATATATGGAGGGTACTCCATTGTAATTGGCACAGAGAGAAGAATACACATCCCAAATTGGCACTAGGTTGTGGAAGGGGTGGAGAAGAATCGTGGCTCATCAAGATGAGTAGAGCAGATCACACAAGCTAATGAAGGAATAATTCCTGTTTGATCCAAAAGCCAAAAAAGGATGCAGGAAAAGAGAAACTTGTGGAAAGATGTTCATTTTGGCAACATACTTATGCAAATCTCCCACATGCCGGGAATAGAGTTCTACAATTAGCCATCACCAATGTAGAGAAGTGTGGGCCTCAATACCCAAACTTTAAAACAGCCTGCTCACTTACCCCTAGGAAAAAAACTTACATTTTTCACTGTATGCAATAAGCATTTGAATCATCCAGTCTACACTGGAGCCGAGGAGCACAAGTCAGCATATCACCCATAAAAGCGTCAACTTAATAAATTAAGCCAGTCTACATGAACCAGACCGGTTCAAGGCAAAGCCTCCTAGGTGTGCCAGGGGCGCACGGAAAAGCACTTTGAATCATGAACCTTTTGCCATAAGCTTTCAATAATTGAAAGGATATGTACTTTGAATTTCCTCCTAAAGGTAAACCAAGGTATCTAGCTGGCCAATTATCTTTTTTGCAACCAAAAGTCAGATGTCATCCAATCCAATCTAATGTTTAATCAACCATGTTAATTTCCAAGAGTTCACTCTTAGATAACTTGATTGTTAAGCCAGATGCTGATTCCAGTATGTAAATCACATCAAAAAGGTGTTTCGAAGCAGTTTGAATTGGAGGTAGAAAAAAGTTAGTGTTGGCAAAAAGTTAATCAAATGAAAAGCTGATACACTAACAGGCTGAGTAGAAATGTCACCCAAACTGGTACTATAACTCATTTGATGACTATGGCAGAATCTGATACTAAAATAAATAGGAAAGAGTATAAAATATCACCTTGGAATAATTTTTCCACGTGGTTTCCATGATTAGGATAGAGTAATTAGAACCCTAAGAGATCTAGAGATGAGCTTTGGAAGTTGGTTACATTGAGGCTATTTCTATTACCAGTTGAAGTTGGAAGTTGGTTACATTGAGTAGTTAGAACCCGAATAGAGTATTTACTATTCAGTGTTTTTCTTGTATTTATTAGTGTTAGGGCTTCTTTTGTGGTTTTGTTTTTTATATGCCCTGAACATTTTTCATATTTCTCCAAAAGCTCGGTTTCTGTTAAATAAGTATATATATAATATACATATAATTGTTGAGCTTTTAAGTCGGTTTTGTTTGTGTTGGGGTTTTTAATCAGTTTCTGGTCCACTCAAAATAAAGATGCCCTTTTCAAAA
The DNA here is from genome assembly GCA_037832685.1 of Sicyos baderoa. Lineage (NCBI taxonomy): Eukaryota > Viridiplantae > Streptophyta > Magnoliopsida > Cucurbitales > Cucurbitaceae > Sicyos > Sicyos baderoa. The sequence continues at coordinate 9,368,325 of JBBMEF010000018.1, read as the reverse complement.
CTGCAGGTGTGAATTCCTCCATTGAAGAGCTGACAGATTTTATATCTGCTGCTCAAATTTCCAAGGATGCAGATGTTCTTCTAGGAGATATCCCGGATAGGGTAAGTTTTCTTTTCTCTCATGAGTCATCAAATTCTTGATTTTAAAGCTCTGCGGACATTGTAACAAAATAAAAATAAATAATAAAGAACCGGTTAACTGTCTATTTGCTGACATGTCCATATCAGTTATCACATTGATAATTTCATTTCAAAAGAACATATTTTTGCTCGATTATTTGAACAGCCAAAGCCGAAGAATCTCAACAGTAAACTCAACAAGAGAAGACATTATGATTATGATGCATGGAAAAAGAAAAAACCAAAGTGCTTTGATGACGATGAGGAGGAGACAATTCGTTTGCCAAATCCAATGATTGGGTTTGGGGTTCCCAATGAACCGTATCCTACAATTCACAGAAAAATTCCAGAGGCGGCCATGGGACCTCCCTACTTTTACTACGAAAATGTGGCACTCGCTCCAAAAGGAGTATGGAATACGATTTCCCGCTTTTTATATGATGTTGAACCAGAATTTGTTGATTCCAAATATTTCTGTGCTGCTGCAAGAAAAAGAGGTTATGTTCATAATCTCCCTATACACAACAGATTTCCTCTTCTTCCCATGCCTCCTCACACTATACATGAAGCATTTCCTTTAACAAAGAAGTGGTGGCCTTCATGGGATACAAGAACACAATTAAATTGTTTACAAACTTGCATTGGAAGTGCACGACTGACCGACAGAATTCGCAAAGCTATTGAAGACTATGATGGCGAACGTCATCCGCCCTTAACTGTGCAAAAGTATGTCATAGATCAATGTCGGAAATGGAATTTGGTTTGGGTTGGAAAAAGTAAGCTCGCCCCACTGGAACCTGATGAAGTTGAAATGCTTCTGGGATTCCCCAGGAATCATACTAGAGGAGGTGGAATCAGTAGGACAGACAGATACAAGTCTCTTGGTAATTCATTCCAGGTACCAATCTCTTCATTCTGTTCTTTGTCTTATCATATTAGATCACTCAGGAATTTGCTTTTCAACATGATTGCTCACTGCCATTATTATTCTGTTTGTTTGGCCTGTCTTTTTAAGTATGCCATTGTTATTTCTTTCATTAGTTTTTCAATGCAAGTTTGGTATTTTATCTAAAAAATCATCATTATTGTTATTTTGGTTAAGATATGGTTTTGGTCTCCATACTTTGGGATGGATTCTATTTTAGTTGTTTGTACTTTCAAATGTTCAAATAGTTTCTATATTTTCGGACTGCTGGCTTATTGTTTACACTCCCCTAAAAGAAAAGGAAAGTCCCATTAACCTAAACATGTTCACATTTTGTTATTTCTCATATGGATATTATTATTCAAGTTGGAGTAAAATGAACTTCAAACTATCATTAAGAAGAAATTTTAAAATTCAATGGTAGTAAAAATGGATTATTATTATGAGCCCCTCTCTCTAAATTCTCTCTAAACTTAACCCTAAATTGCGGCTCCCTCTCCCCTCCTACACCATTTTCTCTTGCACCGGAGGGGGCCATCACCTCCTCTCCTGTTGTCGACCTCACACCAGGTTTCTTTTCCACCCTCTAAGCTCAATTTCTTCGATTTTTTCCCTTTCTCCTCTGATGGAATCGAAGCCCACCAGCTCATAAGACCACTCTTTTTCCTTCGACACCTTAGCATAGCCCTTCTCCTCCTTCGACGCCTTAGCATAGCCCTTCTCCATCAACGCCAGCAAGCCTAGCATTGCTTGCGCTTCTTTGACCTACGCTGGCCAGAGTGCTCCAACGAGCGAGCACAACAACTTCTCCTTCATCGACCAGCATGGCACCTGTGTCGGTTATTGACCTGGACGAACTGAGCTCAGAATTGCAACAACTCCCTCCTCCTTCCATCGACTAGATTGGCACCTATGTCAACTTTTGACTGATGATGTTGAGCTCTGAATCGCCCCATCTCCCTCTTCCTTTGGACTAGACTAGCACCTGGATCGATTTTGCTTGGATCGATGGTGATAGACCATCAATCTTTGAACTGGCATTGGGCAGAGAGTTTCTGGAATCAACTTTTTGAAGCTTTTGGATGGTCCTATGTTCGACCTTGAAGCTCTTCTTCTTTCCTCATTGGAGTTGTGGTTGGACTTCCTTTCAAGAACACAATTGAAACTCTTTGGTTGAATCTGGTTTTCGCTTTCTTTTGGAAATGGTGGGGCGAAAGAAACAATAGGGTTTTCAACGACACTCAAGCGACTTATAACACTATTGTTGAAGCTTCAATACACACGGGAATATTTTGGAGTCATAGGCTCTCACCCTTTGTAACTATGACCTATCCTTTTTACTTGCCAATTGGCAATGCTTTTTGTAACTATTATCGATGGGTTTATTGTAATTTTTCAATCATCAATGAAAAGTTTTATGTTTCCTATCACAAAAAAAAAATTAAATAAAAAAAATCTTTGAACTGGCTGAGGTCTCAACCATCAAACTTTCTCTCCTCCCTTGAAGCATTGTCGTTCAGTGGTTGTTTGTGGCAATTCAACCAACCCCTCCGACCATGAAGACGGGTCTAGTGTGCTTGAAGAGAGGAAATCCTTAATCCTATCTTTGGTAATTGCTCCAAAGCTGGTGCAGCCTCGATCGGTTTCTAGAAAAAAAAACTTTCGAATCTTGGTTCGAACTAGATTTCATAGCCATTTATTCTCCTCTCTTTGTAATAGAGGATAGGTCTGCTTCTTCTTCCTCCTTATCTCATTTGTAACTGGCTTTAATCATCTTCTCTTCCCCCATTTGTAACTCTTTCGTATTAACAATGATTTTTTTTTAATGAAAGTACACTGATTAAATTCGAACCATCATTGATAATTAAGAGGTGATAGATTCACAATCCATGGTGATCACGTACTTAAAAAATATTTTTTACAGATTTTCTTGGCATCCATATGTTGTAGATTTGACGGTATGTCCCGTGAGAATAGTAGTAAAAAAATTGATTAAATTTGGACATTTGCAAATATGGAGAAATGAGACCCAAAATATCGGAACTAAAATGATATTTAGCCATTTTTCTATTTATTTTTATAATTGGATATCCCGCCGAGGCAGTTCTCTTGGGAGGCTTTGCCTGGGACGAACCAAACCTAGTTAATTGTGGGAGACTAAACATTGATTTCAAACCATCGAGTCTTCCACGATTTAGTATGTTTTGATTGTACATCTTACAATGTATGTTGCCTACTTCAGGTCGACACCGTGGCATACCATCTTTCGGTCTTGAAGGACATGTTCCCAAGAGGAATCAATCTTCTTTCTCTTTTTTCTGGTATTGGAGGAGCAGAAGTGGCGCTTCATCGTCTAGGCATCCCTCTTAAAAATGTTGTCTCGGTTGATATTTCGGAAGTGAACCGAAACATTGTGCGAAGTTGGTGGGAGCAAACAAACCAGAAAGGGACTTTGATTGATCTTGCTGATGTGCAAGAGCTAGATGCAGATAGGTTACAATATTATATGAACTTATTTGGAGGTTTTGATCTCGTAGTCGGAGGGAGCCCTTGTAATAACCTTGCAGGTAGCAATAGGCACAGTCGAGACGGACTCGAGGGCAAACAGTCCATCTTGTTTTATGACTACTTTAGAATCTTAGACTTGGTCAAGTGTATAGCCACCAAAACTGAATGATTTATTGTAAAGTAAGCCAGTCCCCCATCTTTCTGCAGTAAAAACATGCTATTATTATAGAACAATGTAACCTATGTTAGTTTCATTGAATAATTTAACTGTTGGAACATGAGGCTTTAATCCTTTCATTATTTGCCCATTGAGGCTTGTGTTAAAATGTATGTTGTAATCATTATATGAATTATAAAAGCTGCTTACCGTTTTTATTTGCATTTTATATATATATATTTATCTATATTTAAATATCGTAGGTGTGCATTAGCTCAGAGATACAAAAAAAAGTATTTTTTTCTTCTTTTATATAGTAAAGAAAATAGGGGATTTTTCATGGAAAATAAAAAGAAAAAGAATTTTGGGAAATATTTGAGACGTTGGTTTCTAGCATACCACAATGGTCAGAAACTCTCTTTAAGTTTAGCAATTAGCATAACTTAGGTAATGTTATTGTAGAACTTTCAACATGTTATTTTAAATTTGTTAGGAATAGACCAAGCATTCCAAAAAGACTTCCACCACTTAGAACTGAGGGTTGAATAAGAAGAAGAGGCCCACTTCAACTTAGATACAACCAGATCGTACCACGAGCGCACCGCGCACGACGTACCCAAGCTTATCGAAATGCCTGATAAGGACATTACTTCCACATGAGACTCTTGGTCTTTTCTGTAAGCCATTGTCCATTGCTCCCAATAAGGCTACAACTTGTCTCTTATCAAGGATCTTTGGATCAAGGGATGAGGAATCCATTGTTCTTGGGTAATTAAAACTCCAATCTGCCAATGAGCCCTTCTTTAAGCAACTCACAACTCTATATTAAGTATCTCAAAATATATGAGTTGTTTGGCATCTCAACATCATGTATCACCTCATAACTTTGATGGTACTTTGCTTTAAGGACCCTTGCAATAAGAGACTTGAGATTTTGTTATAATCTCCACACCTGCTTGGCTAAAAGAGCTTTGTTAAGAAGACTCAATTCTTTGAAAATCAATCTTGTGGGTGTTTGAAACATTTCATTAAATAAGTTAGGATTGCCTAAAGCACAACCTTAATAAGGATCTCTTTGCCTTGTGCTGAAAAAAGGCTCCTTTTAGGAGATAGGCTAAAATATAGTTCTTTATATATTTGAATGTAATTCAGTTAAAGCCTTCAAATAACATTGAGATATCAAAATAATGGGCATGAGCTTCAACTTTTGTAACCCCTAATCGATTAACAATCTTTTCCATCAACTCTTGAAATGTATTAGGGTTAAATAGATAGCAGACTTCAAGTAGTTGATTTCTTGCCCTGTAAAAGAGTAAAACACCAATGCATCCAGTAGCTTCTCAATTTCCACTTTGTTCAGTGAATTGAGAGTTAAAGTAGGAAAATATATATAATTTTATAAGAATTTGTTAATATTCAATTGGAATTAATATGAACTTTCGCTCCTTTATAACTTAAATTCGCTTAAACGAAAGATCTTACGGTTTTCTGAGTATGATGCATTTTAGAAGTTTGGCTGAAGCAAAAGTGCTTGAATGTGTGCAAATCTATTGTGTTTAAAAGAATTGATATTTCTTAATTGTTTACAGCAATCTTGATGGAGCAAAATGTTATTCAAGCGAAGGGAAGCTCATCACAACGAACCAAAGCAAAGCTTATCGAAGTAAACACCTTGACAAACCTTTGCCCCAACGAAAGAAGTGGTCCCAACATGGACAACTTTTGCCGAGAACGTTTGTGGAGCAGACGTGTCAGGTGGTCCCAAGTCGACAACGGTTCGTGCGAGCAGAAGTGTCAGTGGTCCCCAAAGACAAACTCCCACGTGCCCAGAGGCTGTCGCTTGAAGGCCGAGTATAAAAGGAGCTCTTCCCCTCATTTGAAGATTGTCGCGTCTGAGAAGATCGTCCGTCGTAGTTTAGCTCTGTTATAGTTTTCCGACCACCATTTCCTTAGTTTTAGTCGTAGTTCTAGTCGTTCTTCATTTCTAGTTGTTTCGAAGTTTAGCTTTACATAGGAGTATTGTAGCCGGAGCCAAAGAAGAGTTGCAGAAATGCAACTCCGACCAGGCTTCATCTTTACCTTGTTCCTCTTTTATTGCTTTCTTTACTTTTGCCATAACATAACTTTGAGTGAACTTTACGTGCTTTCAATGAAGATGATTTATTGTTTTTCTATTGTTTTGTCTTTATTTTATGTTATGAGTAGCTAATTAGTTCATTGGAAGGAAGTAGGCAAGTAGAAGACTTTCGCCTAAGCAATGCTCAAGCTGAGTGTTGAATATTATGCATGTTGTGTTAACTTTATTTCGCCTTCGAGAGAAGCAAAAATAAATAGAATGAACTTGCATGTTATAACACTAGGTTTTGCTAAGTTAGGTGCTTACATGTAAAATGAATACTTAAAGATAAGGTTCGCCAAGTGATGTTTGCTTAGTTAGCGAGTTTGAGTTCGAGAGAACCAAACCAGGAGCTCGAGAGAGCCAACTTCTAGAGCTGTATTTTCAAACTAGAGATTGAAAAAAATGAACTACCATAATAAAAAAGAAAATGTATATTACCAAGAATTTAAATGCAATAACTAACCTGTATTTTCAAACTAGAGATTGAATTGTTGTTCTTTTTGTTTTTTGGAAATAGAAAACAAAAGTATTTGAGTTAACCAGAGTTGGGAATATCTAAACCATGGTTAGGGTGAACGCGGTGGCCGTAGCCAAACGTCCAGTTTCTATAAATACCAATCGATTCCGCCATTTAGCGTCCTCTTATCTCTCTCTACGCTTCTTCGCCTTCGGAAGCGTGGTAGAGAGATAGCGTATCGCGAATCCTTCGTTGTTTCGATTCGTTTTCATCCACGCGCCTTCATTCTTCTCGGGTAACGATCCGAATTTCCGGAATTTCCCGATTTCCCCTTTTTGAATTCATAGATCTAGCGCTTTTTATTTTCTTTTTTGGTGCTGTTTTGCTGCTTTAGGGTTGCGATTTTCTGGGTTTTGCATGGAAGGGATGAATTCATGTTGCTTGTGCTGTTTTGATCTTCACTTGTAATGTGTTCTGGAGAATTTTAGGCTTTGTTTCAGTTTTGCCTTCATTTTCGTCTTTGTTCCTCTAGAATTTGGCATATGCTGCAGATTTAGGTTGAATTTGAATCTTTTTGGTTCTTCCTGTGTTTTAGATTGTGCATTAGCTTGGATTAATGATTGAGGTTATTGGTGGGTTGAGCCTTTTCTAGATTATGTGTATATTTTAACAAGTAATGTTTGAATGCTTCAAATTTCCATCGATAGATCCGTGTTTATTGAGCTATTTTACAAGATTTTTACTGGTTGTTTGATTTCGCTAACTTGGCGGTTATAGTCTCTGGAAACCTAGTGATTATTGGTTATGGTGGGGGTATTCTAGTCTTGTAATCTTACATTTAGTTCAAACTGTTGTCTAGTTCTTGAAGCAAGTTTTTTTTTTTTTTATTGGTTGTGTGTATAGCTAAGAAGTAAGGTTATTATCCTAGTTGTTTTGTTTGTATGAAGTTTGCACGATCTTCTCATTTTGTTCTTTGTTTTTCCTTCCTCAGCATTTGAGTTATATTTTCAAGTCCCTTGTTATGGCGGCCACTGCAACTGCTGTTTCTGTTGGACCACGATATGCACCAGAGGATCCAACCCTTCCCAAACCTTGGAGAGGATTAGTTGATGGAAAAACTGGGTATCTTTATTTTTGGAATCCAGATACTAATGTCACCCAATACGAGAGACCTGTGGTTGCTGCTCCTCTGAATTCATCAATAGTGTCTATAAGTTCTTCAGTTCAAATTCAAAAGCAATCCTCGGGCCACTCTTATAATAACAATTTCAATGAAAGTAGTGATAAGTACGGAAGAAGTGCCCATGATGCGCCCAAACAAGAGGTAGATTCAGTACACAAATGAAAGTTCTCTTTTTCTATTTTATTAAAAAGAAAAATACATTTTCTCTTCTGTATTTGACCTACCAGCAATGTAAAATTTTAGTTTGTTTGTATTGTATCTTCTTCTCTAATGATCCTGCTGCTACTGATTTTTATGGTCATTAGCTACGACCAACTTTTTGTTTTTGCTTTTTTTTTTTCCTTTCTATTTTGTTCCTCGGTTTTCTTCTCTTAGCATCAAAATGAAATTTCTATTGGAATTTCACCATACTGTGACTTTAGATGGTTTACGTTTTGTTCAAAATTTTGTTTTTTTCCTCTATGAAACTTTGTTTATCATCTTTTTTTTTTTGCTGTATAACTTGCCATCATTTGTTTTTGTTTTACTTCTATATTCTTATTCAAACTTGCATCCCAGTGTTATAATATTTTTGCATGGTTGCATATTACTATCGAATACATCAACTGAAGTTTATGAATTTGAAGACTTGAAAAGTTCCTGTTAAACACATATCTTGGAATGAATTTGGATGTCATTTTGTCTCTTAACACAAAACTTCAAGAATTTGATCAAACCTATAAGATGTGAATGTTTATCTAGTAATATGTACTCAAAACATATGATTGGCGTGACCTGATTTTACATCAGGTAGCAAGGGGTGAGACTTTTCATTCACATGACACCTCAAATGGAGCACCTAGTACTGTGCATGGGGGAACACAGTTGAAAGGACATAAACCATCAGATGCCGGTTTATCTACCGAGGCTTATCGGAAACGACATGAAATAACTTTTTTGGTGAGTGCTAATTTTGAAGTCATTGAAATGTAGCCACTGAAACTTTTTCTTATCTTTTCTTAGTGCTGATTAGGTTTCTGCTCTTTTTTGTGGTAATTATCTCGTTACGCTATCCTATACTTATTTGCGTAATTCAAATTCCTTGACATTCATTCATTCAATGAGTTCTTTGAGTAAAATTGTTCATTCTGTTAATTATTTTCTCAGGGAGATAATGTGCCAGCACCATTTACATCATTTGAAGCCACTGGTTTCCTACCTGAGATTCTTAGGGAGGTATTATTTTCACTTTGTTGATTTCAAATCTTTGTATAGTATAGCCCTAGCTGACAATTCAGTAGGAATGCTCAGCTGTATTAAAAAAAAATGTTCTGCTCAAAGTTAAGTGGTTGCTGGGGTCATAATTATTTTGTCTCCTGTACTTTTTTGTCGCAGGTGCGATATTTGCTCCTGGAAGGAGTTAATGTCGTACGCTGTTGTGCCCTCTATGTTTGGGGGCTTTAATTTGGAGTGCCCTTTTATGGTGGACCAGTTTTTGGGAAGGGCTTTCCGAATCACCCATATTTGCAGCCGGGACTGCCGTTGGTGATGATTCAGTCTTCCACTAAGTTTGTACGAAAGAAGAGGCCTCCTCCTGCAGCTTGCAATCAGCAAGCATTGGCGGCATGCATGTGGGGGATGATGCTTCTTCTGGAATATCTCCTCCTTCTGCAGCTTGCAATCAGCAAGCACTGGCGGCATGCATATGGGGGATGATGCTTCTTCTGGAGTTAGCATATTCTTCTAAAAAACAAAAAAATGATAACAATCCAGATACTTTGAAGCTTCCTCTGCTTAATAGGGGTGACTTTTCCAGGTACGCAATGCAGGGTTCACTGCTCCAACTCCAATCCAGGCACAGTCATGGCCAATTGCTCTTCAAAGTAGAGATATTGTAGCTATTGCTAAAACTGGATCAGGCAAAACTCTTGGGTATTTAATACCAAGTTTTATTCATCTTAAGCGCATTCGAAATGATCCAAAGCTAGGTCCCACTGTTTTGGTGCTGTCACCGACCAGAGAGTTGGCAACACAGATTCAAGATGAAGCTGTGAAATTTGGGAGGTCGTCCAGAATCTCTTGTACGGTATGTTTTTTCTAATATGGGTTTTATTTATTCAGTTTGCTTGGAGCTTTGTAATTCCCTCTTTAAATGGTTGCTAGTTTATCACTTCACGCTCAAAATGCATCTTTCATTATGTTATGTAGTGAAGTTTTGGCTTTAATTAACTGTCTGCTCAAGAACATAAAATTATCGCAGTGTCATGAATTTTTTGATCCCTTCAATGAAAGGCAATAGAATGCTAAATATTATTTGGAGGAACACTTGAATTTTCACATCGGGTAATTTGTTTGCTGCATTTCCTGTGGTCCTGGTTCTAGAAGCACCTCATGAGCTTGTTTAATCTGTTAATATTTAGCTTTTTTTTTTTCTTTTTTTTTATTTAAATTTTTCTCTCCAATCACTCTGTAACTGCATCCTTTGATTTTTGCACTCCTAAGCATGCTGAAATGGGATTAATACTACATCCCTTCTTTTTGCGCACAAATTACTCACATTCTCTTGTGATTTGAAGTGTCTATATGGAGGAGCACCGAAGGGTCCACAATTGAGGGATATTGACCGTGGATTAGATATTGTGGTTGCAACTCCTGGTCGTTTGAATGATATTCTTGAGATGAGGAGAATCAGTCTCCATCAGGTTTCTTATCTTGTTCTAGACGAGGCTGACCGAATGCTGGATATGGGATTTGAACCTCAGATAAGAAAGATTGTGAAGGAGATTCCTGCTCGCCGGCAGACCTTAATGTACACAGCTACCTGGCCAAAAGAAGTTCGAAAAATTGCATCAGATCTACTTGTTAATCCTATTCAAGTCAATATTGGTAATGTCGATGAGCTTGTTGCCAACAAGTCCATCACACAGGTATGAACTTGTAACTGTACCCGGTTTCAATATTTGGGAATAACCTTCAGCCTTTCAATCAGTGTACTTCTTTATTTTTTTGGTGAGGAGAAGCATTCTCTTAGTTCAACAATGGCCTCTTGGCCTTGCTATGTTAAACAATTTCATAGATGAAGCAATTTGATTATTAGGTGGACCACTTCATTATTAGGACTTCATTATTAGGTTGTTCATATGAACTATTTAATTTGTGGGTATTCGTCTTAGAAATGGAATTGGCTAAAATTTGAGAATTTTGAGATTTATATTTCACTGATCTGCATTGCAGCATATTGAAGCATTAGCGCCTTTGGAGAAGCACAAACGGTTGGAGCAGATATTGAGATCTCAAGAATCAGGATCTAAAATAATAATCTTCTGTTCTACAAAAAAAATGTGTGATCAACTTGCTCGCAACCTTACTCGCCATTTTGGTGCTGCTGCAATTCATGGAGACAAATCCCAGGGGGAGAGAGATCACGTTCTCGGTCAATTTCGCACTGGGAGGACTCCCGTGCTTGTAGCTACTGATGTTGCAGCTCGGGGATTGGATATTAAAGACATCAGGTTTGCATTGCTGTATTTGTTCATTTGATATATATATATATATTTAATTATTTATAGAGGGAGTATTCACTTCCTTACAGAACAATGCAATGTGAATTAGAGCTTAGGCTTTCTTCGATGCAGCTTATTATCCAAGCTTGGTTATTATAATTCCTACCTCATTTGCAGGGTTGTTATCAACTATGATTTCCCAACCGGAGTGGAGGATTATGTCCATAGGATTGGTCGAACGGGAAGAGCAGGTGCTACTGGTATTGCTTACACATTCTTCGGTGAGCAGGATGCCAAGTATGCTTCAGATCTGATTAAAATTTTGGAGGGTGCTAACCAGCGAGTCCCTCCTGAACTTCGTGATATGGCATCTCGAAGCTATGGAATGGCCAAGTTTAGCCGTTGGGGTTCTGGCTCTAACGGTGGGGGTCGAGGTGGGCGCAATGATTCAAGTTTTGGTGGGAGGGGTGGGCGTGGATCGTCTTCCTTTTCTTCTGCCAAGCCCGAACGAGGTGGTGGCCGTGGATATGGCTTTGGCTCACGTGAGAGGTACTAAATTATTATTATATATTTTTTTAGTACACCGAATCGGGGGCATGGGTGGATTTGAAGATAGATTTCAGTTCGACCATCTTTCAATACGTTTTTCTTAATTTACACTCCAAAGAGAAGTTGTTTAGTACTTTTATTTTTCCTTGTGGACAGGCATGATTTTGGATACAATCATGGTCGCAATAGGAGCCCTGACAGATCTGCGCCAGCAGCAAGCGAACGCTCCCCAGGACAGAGTTTTCACAAAGCAATGATGCATCGTAGCGGCAGGTCATCCCCACCACCATTGCACAATCAGAACATTCCACCTCGGGGAATTGAAAATGGTAGCAAGAATGGTTTCGGAAGCTGGAATCGAGGCCGGAGTCGAAGTCGAAGCCGAAGTCCTAACCATTTCAGCCATGCTCCTGCAGTACGAGAACGAGAACGTTCTCCTGTTGCAAGTTTTCATAAAGCGACACACGTCAACCCAGAGAAGAGTTTTCGCTCATATCCCCGAGAAGAAGATGAGGAAGGCATGATCCCACAAGATGAATAAGGGACAAAATCCTCCCAAGGCATATATTTTTTCTTGAAGGGAAAAAGGTCAGCCTTTTGTGGGTGCATATTCTGGTGTTATTGTGGAAACTATGTAGACCAAATATTTGATAATGTCTAAAGTGTTATAAGTGCAAAAAAAAAAAAAGCGTTATTATAGGTGTTGTGCCTGAAGTTAAGAGCTGTTGTGGTAATGTTTGTTCTGTTGGACACACTTTTAAAGTTGAGATACCAAGTTTAGAAATTAAATAGACACAAATTCTTCCAACAAATTCTTTTGTAAAAAGCTTTGCTGCTCTGATCCTAACTTTCCTGCCCATTAAGGATGAAAAACAGCTTTGGAAGGTTTATGAGTGGAAAGAAGTGGTATCCAAGGAAACGGTAGGAAATTAATTCTTAGGTAGGTGGTCACCATGGATTGAATCCAACCTTATGTATCTTAAGGTTTTTTTTTACCAATTGAGCCCTTCTATGATTAAATATTAACTGGTTAGTTATGGTCATGGACGGTTCTATGTCGAGCTGCTTGGGTTATTGGTATTGGTTTTTCTTCTCTTTATCATACTTAGAGTGGGGTTAGGTTGGTGATATTATTGAAGCCTTATACGTTTATGTGAGAATTTTTGGAAGTCCAATTACTTGATGCGATTCAAATTCTCTATATCCCAAATTTTGATCGAAATTTTGATCCGTGGCCTCTTCATGTTATCAGCCACTTTTCACTCTTTAATGAAATAGTTTTTTTTTTTTTTTTTTGAAACATGAAATAGTTTGTTTTCTATGATAAATAGTGTATCCTCATTCAAAATAATTCATAAATATTGCAGCTTTTAAAAATGTCTCTGTCCTTCAATTTAGCTGACTATATAACTAGTTGTAAGTTGAATGTAATATTAAAAAGGGAAATTGTAATATCGAATGTGATGGTGACCTGATGGTTTCATTGTATGGTAGTAATTGAGTTCAACATCATGGTCACGAGTTCAACTCTAATGTATTCAAATATAGTATTACATATTTGCATTAGTTATTTAAATTTTCAAATTCACGAGATGGTTAAGATAATTGATTTTAAAGTTCTAGAACTTATTTGATCAAACTATTTTTACAACAGAGGTTTTATAGGTTAGTTCTCATGAATTTTAAAATCTTCTTTTACAATTTGTTGGTTAGGGTATTGGAAACAAAACTTTAATATATAAAAAAAGGACTTATTGATGAACCTTTTGTTTTTTTGACATTTTTAAGATAAATGATATTTTTTAATCTATTCTAAAGCTAGCGGCAAATTATTATTATTAGAAAATATTTCACAAACCACTCATTAAACTATGTAATTTGAAATAATATAAGAGAGTATCGATTTTCGATATCGAATATATGACAATGGAGTTGAATTAATTACAATTCATCAACCAAATCAACATGCTACTAACTTTAAATTTGATCAATTATATCTCCTAAAATTTGATAAGAATCAACTATTTTAATTAAATTTCAGTATGTATAGAAGATTAAAATTATCCTATCCAAAAAAATATTTTCAACTCTTTCCAATGATTCCATAAATAATTATTTCTCCAATTTTGAAGTGAGAGCAATTTAGGTCCTGACCTAGCTTTTTATGGTCACATGCCTAGCCTAATTTGGGCTACATTTTGTTATTTTTTAACCCCAACAAAAAATTAAATAAATGTGACCAAATGACATGAAAAATAGGTTAGGCCTAAATTGCTCTCTTTTGAACTCAACTAAATTTCATTAAAAAAAGAAGATTTATTGTTTGGTTGTAAACCAGTTCAACACCTGCGCCACGGATTCGAACGCAAGAATTGGTATTTATTTTCCTTCTCTCAATACTTACTAAAAAAAATCAATTAGGATGTAGAGGAAGATGACTCGGGAGATGGAGGCGATGGAGCAACTAGTCCTTTAAACCTAACACCATTAGGATGTGTTTGGATGTAGATTTGCAATTTGCATAGTTATTTGGAAGGTTAAAAATTAAATTTTTGTAATAACTCGTTTGAATATATATTTTTATGAAAAGTTGAGCCAATAACTCATTTTTTAACTTTTAATTATTATGGAGTGACTCAATTGATCTTGAGATGCATAAGATGATGGCCATCATGGATTGCCAATCCATGGTGGCCACCTACCTAGAAATTACTTTTTTACGAATTTTCTTGGCATCTAACTGTTGTAGGATCAAGCAGTATATCCCGTGACACTAGTCGATGTGCACAAAAATTTAGCTTTGTTTGTGTTTCTTAGCTTGTCATCCCCAAAAATAGCGGACAAAGACCATTCTTGCTAATTATCCAAACCAACTAATAATTAAGTGGAAGTTGGCCTACGATTGCAAGGAGGGAGTGTTAAAAGTAATAGCTCTCAAATAGACCATAAATTGAGTTATTAACTTAAGCATTTTCTTTAGGTTCTTGAGACAATTGATTGAAAAAAAGCTAAAATACGAAAGAAAAAGATAGAACTCTCTCACACACATCCACATTTAGGCATTAGGACAACTAGCATTACATTTTCTGAGTAAAAGAGGGAATAAAATGCACTAATAATACGTGTATAATTGCCAAGCAGGGTTGAGAAGCTGAAGATACTACCGCATTGGAACAAAACGACTAGCACAGCCGAGAGCTACCAAAGACCCCAACGCACTAAGGAGCTACCGAATTCGGAGAATCACACCATTGCGAAAATCTAGGAGAATCAATTAACGGCGATAATAGAGACATTCCAGAACCATCCAAGCTTGCTAGCAAAGTAAACCGACCCTATATAAAGAGCACGGGAAACCCTAAAGAGGCATCGGTTGGCCGGGAGTCGATTCACTTTGGATTATTTTGTCGTATGAAGAAGACAACTAGAAGGTGTTTGTGCCTTTGTGGTATCCAATGACAAGGAGTCCCCTCATCTGCAGCAACCACATCATTTTCCTTATTTCTATTTCTTTTTTGTAGTTAGGAGTAGTACATAAATTTGTAGTTAACTCTTTCGTAATGTTATTTTATATTCTATATTCCGTGACCACTTTAATTATGTTTCACTAGATTAAGAGACATTTGGTGGGAGTTTGTATGTAGAATAAATGTTAGGATTGCAGGCAAATAAATTTTATAATTTTGTTTACAAATTAAGCTTGCGTCAATTAACTACCCACGTATGTTAACAACCAGTGAACTCAGAAGAAGAATCTGGCGAAAGATCACAACATGTTATATTAGGTCAATGCGAGACCTTCTCACATTGTTTAAGAAACCAAACACCTTTTGTCGCCGCCCTTCTCCTCCCTTGCCAAGATCCTATCTTGTGCCCCCGGCCTTCCCGAGCTCGCGTCGTTTAGCCGCACCCTGAAACACAAATAAGAAAAGTAAAAAATAGTATTTCCAATCCAATGTTTTGACGTGTTTTACTAAATGAAGTATATCATATATATTGATGTACCTAATAAGCATGGTATGAAATGCTATAACTAACATTCATATTCTTATGAACTGCTACATCCATTATTAGAAACATACTGTGAATCCTTTAAAAAAATTATTATGAAACAAAAAAAAAAAACATAAAATATTATTTGATATATTATTGAGGGATTGAATTTATAGACATACATTTATGCCTATTGAATTAAAAAAGTTAATGTCTAAAAGTTAATCATATGAGCCCTTGTGTATTCAGCTGTTCAAAGGCTTGAGTTGGGAATTGTGTTTCACAATCATCTCTCTCATACATGTGGACAACAGCCAATTTTAGGTGAATGAGAATGACCCAATTGAATTTCTGAAGCAAACACCAAAAAGATTTTGGACTTTTATTACCAAAAAAACCCATAATTTCTAATTTCATCAAGGAAATTAAAAAGCACAATTTTGGAACTACTTGTATTAGTGAAACACTTGTTTCCAAACTCCCAAATTTCTCAACCATGAGAAAAAGAAAGATCTTGCTTTTAATAAAACCTTTAATCTCAATGCCACGTTGCCAACCATCATGGAGTAGTCCAATTAGTTATAGAGAGTCTTGGGGTATCTTGGCATCCAAATGTTGTAGGATCAGACGGTATGCCCCGTGACATTAGTCGAGGTGCGCTTGTGCACGTAAGTTGGCCCGGACAGTCACAAACATCAAAAAAAAAAAAAAAAAATGCCACATTGCCAACAACCTTTTCCCCCTACTTTGGACTTTTTTCAGGTTTTCTAACATATTCCCATATTGTCCATCCACTACACTTTACAACTTAATTTTGAATCCTAATTAATTATTGTTCGTAGATGAATTTTGTGGAGGAATTTTTTTGTGTTTGAAATTATGGACTTTATGTTACTTAAGCTAATGTTATGTGTTTCACTTTAGTAAAAAGTGTTGAAACAATGTGAATTCCTTTAGTTCAATTCAAATTTTCTTTATGGCATTACTAATTAAAATTTTATTCATTTATGTGATATTACTCCTATAACAAAAATACTAGTAATAAAACACTTTTCTGATTTAGGATATCATGATGGAACAAAAATTAGACATAATTGTCATAATAAGTTAATTATCACAGCTAAAAATTATCAAGGAAGATTGAAATTGTAGCAATGACTTAATAATAAATTAGTTTGACCTTTGGTTCTATACTTAAATAAATTTCCAAAAAAAAAATCAATAAACTGTACTTAGTAAGTGTTTCCCTAATTTTGACCAAAGTCAAAAGCAAATTCTTAAATATTATCCCACACTTGTATAAACTTCTTTCAAAACTGTTACTTAGAGTGAAAAATGTTTCATGGCAAATTAAGTGCTTTTAGCAAAATCTTTTGTCAACTACCATATCTATTCTTATCATTATAATATGTTTGATAATTGACTAAAAAAAACAAACAAACAAAATACAAAGCATTATAATATATTTGATCATAGATACAGTACTGTGGATGAATTTTATTTATGGGAAATTGTACCCAACTTTACAAAATAATTATAGATCTAAGCAAATTTAAAAACATTTAGCATGCATAGTCAAATATACGATATAAATAATATTCATCATATTCTATTATGTATTAGTTATTCAGTATAAAAAGTATTACTTTATATCGTATATTTAAGTATGGTTGCTAATTTTTTAAATTTATCTAGTATTGTAAATATTTTATCAATTTGATCTGCAAAAATTCCTTTATTTATTGAGTGTAGTTACATCTTAATTCAAACCAATCAAATTTCAAATACCAACCTAGTTAATGTTGAGAAAAGACATGTGGAAAGCTTTTCAAAAAAAAAAAAGAAAAAAAAAAAAGAAAGAAATGTGGAAAATGAGAGTTGATGAAGGCATTAAATTTATAGGGCGCGTTGTGGCCAAATCATAATTGAACACAATAGCTTCCTACCTTCTACCAATTACCAAAGTCTTGGTCCCATTTAATTCTCTATTCCTTCAAATAAACTCTTTTTCTAAAGATAAATTTAAAAAAAAAAAAAAAAAAAAAAAATGACCTGTAAATAGCGGGGGTGCCCAACATATCAATAAAAAAAATATATTGGTGTACTAAAAAAAAAAAAAATGTTGGCCTATCAAACCTTAAATCCTGGATTCGCCCCTGCCAAAGTAGATTTAGTTATGTATTTTAGACATCGATTATCAAACTTTAAATATTATTATTATATTAAAAAGATTTAAAATCATAATAACCGACCATCTGCACGATTACTCAAATAACAAATTCTAATGAATATAACAAAATTGGTTGTAGATAGCAAATTCTAATATCCTTATCTTTCATTACTTTCAATCAATTTAACTCAAATAAATTTTTGTTATATTTAAATTTTTACTAATTCTTTACCTCAATAAAAATGTTTCCTTTTTATTATTCATCAAAAAAAAAAAAAAGTTTATAATAATTATTAGTTAGAGGATTTTTTGTGTATAATAAAATTGGTTAAAAAATTATATCTATAGCACAAAACTGAAAATAATTGTACATAGACCAAAAAATTGAAACTAATCGAGTGATTGGGTGTCGTTATTTATTGATTAAACTCAATCAATTGAGCTCAATCACTTAACAAACTGATTGAGTTCACTAATTATTGATTGAGTTCGATTCAATCGAACTCAGAATTTTGGTATAATAAAATTTTTAATAAAAATATGCTATACTTTTAATAGAGAATCTTAAAGTTGATATACCCAACAAATTTCCTATTAGTTAATCTATGTTTATTCGGTAAAAAAACAAAAAAATATCAGTTATCGTTTAACAAAAATGAGTAAAATAATAGAAAAACGGTTAGTTTGTTGGAATAAGAGCACTATGTTCCAACATAATAGGAAAGAAAAGAGATTCAGACATGATGAAGCGTTCACACTGTCAATTTAATATATTATATTTTCGAAACAAATTTAAATTAAACATTTTGCATTTTCAGTACAATCATGG
>JBBMEF010000018.1:9322033-9349734 GCA_037832685.1 Sicyos baderoa | reverse complement strand
TGATAGAATCTATCAAAAAAAAGTTGCTATATTTGCAATATTTTTAAAAAGTTGCTATAATTCTAATGCAGACTAGGCGCAAATTTCCTAATTAAAATACATGAAAACTTTAGGGACATTAAAAAGTAAGGCAATTAAACCATAATAACTAAATTTGTATTAATTTAGACTCTTATTACAAAACAAAAAAAACATAAGTGACATGTAAATGGTTGCTTCAAGCCAGAACCAACATGCATATTGAAATTTTGTCATTTACTTTGCCCCCAAAATAAATGTGCAATCTTAAAATTTAGAGTGAATCAAATTTGTTCAAAACAAAATTATTAAAATTATGAATAGTTTTATTTTGTCTAATTATGACCAATTGAGTAAACCCAAAATTGCAATATGTCAAAAATGATTACGATATATAAATACTGCAAATCTTTGACATTTGATGAAGAAATGTGTTATTATTATTATTATTATTATTATTATTATTATTATTAAATATTATCATATGATCACAAGCCAGATTTTGATGTTGCTTGCTCAATATTTCTTGTTCTTTCATCCCTTTAATTGTTAGACATGTGAATTTTTAATTTATATGATCTTGACAATATGCTTAATAATTAATCAATTTGTACATTATATTTAAAAAAAAATTGTGAATTATGGTTGAAGTTTTCGAATGTTGAAATATAGATTAAAAATTTTGATCCATGACGCAAATGATGGCAATAATCGAACATTTTTCGCGTACTTGCACAAAAAATTATGTATTTTTTTAAATTGTGAATTATATTTGAAGTTTCGAAGGATGAATATTCTTTGATTATTTGTTTGCTGCATAAAAAATTGTGGGTGCTTGGGTGTGGGTTTTTTTTTTTGTTTTTTTTTTTAAATGTGAATTGAAGTTTTGTTATTTTGAATATTTTAATTATTTTTTGAAAAAATAGATTGGACGAATGAAAATTGTTGATGAAGAAGCCGATAAGGCGGGTTCTTTCTTAAGCTCTGTTTGATAACGATTTCGTTTTTTGTTTCTAGCATTTCATTTTTGGTTTTCGGCTCTTGATTTTTTGTTTTAAAAAATAAAAACGATACATGTTTAATAATTGATTTCAATTTTATGTTTTTTAAAATTAAAAACTAAAAAACATGTTTGATAATATTTTTTTTTTCAAGCATCATAATTCTTTTTGATTTTTTGATTATTTATTTTTGATTTTTTATGCTTCTTAAAAAACAAAAACAAAAAGTTTTTTAAAAGCTATTTTTTTTAATTCATTTAATATATAAAAAGAAAAGAAAAAAAACTAAAATTAGTTATCAAACAAATTTATTTTTAAAAAATTAAAATTAAAAACAAAAAACAAAAAATGAAATAATTATCTTATGCGGTTCCGACGTACCCAGAGGCCAGAGGCGAATCCGTTCACGGTCCGTAGGACCAACACAAACGGGCCTTTAACAATTCACTATTATTTATTATTTTTTAGTTCAAACAATTCACTAATTGAAAAACAAAAATTATGTGTTTTTTTAGATAATAACTTTTTATTTTTTATGATGATTTTTTTATTCTATAATATTTTAGATAAAATATGAATTCATAACTTTTTTTTATTATTATATATCATATCAATTAAGTTATGTTTTTGTTGGCATATTATAATTTTAAATATTGTCAATAATTTCAGTCACCTCGAAACGTAGTATAAATAATTAAAAATACAAAATCAACTTTTTAATAAACATTATGAAAAATAAACTCTATGTAGGGCGTAGATTTACCATAAAATGTTTGCTTTTCTCGATAGTTTCATTTTTTTTATTATTACAAAAATTGGGAGTAGGTAGATTTAAACCTCTCCATAGTTTCATTTAATGGTTTCTTTATGTTACCAATCTGAACGACATTAGTACATATCTAATGACCAAGAGGTCATGAGTTCGAGTCCCCCACCCTAAATGATGTAATCTCAAAAAAAAAAAAGAAATCATTTAATATTGGGGATGTGGTATAATTATGTTTAAAAAAAAAGTGTTGTAATTGTTTCAAAGTAAATTATGTTATAGCCAACTAAAGTGACCTTACAAATATATCTTACATTGAACTTCTAAATTATGCTCATTATATTTTCAAATTTACTTTTCAGCTTAAATGAACTTTATAATCAAGATCCTTCAATGTAATATACAAGACCAGTACTAAAATTAATTAATAACAACTTGGTTGCATATTAGTCTAGTATTGTTTAAGTTAGTGGTGATAATGAAAACTGAAAACCGACAAAATCGAACCGAACCAATCCAATTTAATGGATCAGATCGGTTTTTTAGCACATAATTGAATATATTGGTTTGTAATTTGAAAAAACCCGAAAATATTAGATCGGTTCCGCTTTTTATTTCAAAAAACCAACAAAAAACGAAATTTATATGTATATTGTTAATAAGTCATATAGAGTCATATTTCTTTCGTTATTTAGAAGATTTGTTGAATATTTTCTTAATTCACTTCTATTTCAAGTAAAAAACATATTTAAATAGTTTTTAATAAGTTCCAAAATACTTTCGACCTTCTTTAAAAAAATTATTGTTTATGAGATTTTTTTTTTTTGAAAATGTTATTTTTGATATATATATTTTTTAAAAATGACATTGGATCAGATCCAAAACCAAACCAAACCAACTGAAAACCGAATCAATGGATCTATACTTTATTGGACATTGAATCGGATTCATTTTTTGAAAACCGAACCGAAATCACCCATAGTTTAAGTTGTGAGTATAGGAAGATCATTCATACAACAAATCAAGTATATTGTTGTATTTATAGTGTAGCTTGTTTGTTTAACAGAAGAAGATATTACTTTGATCACAACAATAGAAAATAGAATTGTATCTCCATATGGAGTTTGCTTTTATCTACTACATAGTCTAACCTTTAGCTTATACTATTTTGTATTATTATTATAATAAATAAAGTTAAAATGAGCTGCTTGGCAATGAAACTATGCAACAGGAATAGCAAAGCCAACATTTACACTTTGTACCTCCTCTAAACAACTTCTGATCTTGATAGAATGAAAAGAAATGATACTAAACTGCCAAGGAAGGAAATGATACAGAGGAAAAAATAAACAAATACCCAAAAGAGACCACAAGTTGAGGCAGCTTCTGCGACATTGTAGGCTCTGATCCCCATGAGAAGAACCGGGCGGAAACGATCGAACCCCGGGATCCATGAAGGTAACTCGATACCCATTTAGGCTTTGTTGGCTCTGATACCATGTGAGAGAATATGAGGTTCCACCTCAAAATTAACCAATTGGCAATGAGGGGAGTAACTCATATCTGTTTTATATTGATGTTGGACTCTCCCACTTTTCAATGTGGGACATTTGTGAGATCCTAACGTTGATAGATTGCTCTGATGCTCATGCAACCACGGTTAAATCTCGTCCTCAAGCGTTACAGCCATTTTTCTCAGCTCACTCAATCTCAATCCCTCATCACCAGAATTAGAAAAATTCCTCTTCAATGTCTCCACTCTTAACACAAAAATGAAAAACATAACTAACTAAATAGTGAACACAAAAACTAGTAATCCATCTCCATGAATCAAAATATTAGACATTTTGAAGAAATGTATTTTAGAATGGTTAAAAAGATCAATACTGCTACAAAAAACTTATAATTCTGATCTTTAAAGAAGAGATAGTTTCTCAAGAAACAAATAGGAATCTCCTCCACAAAGCCTAAACTAGCATATCTTCAAAGTTCAAACCATAAATGGGAAGATCAACTAAAATAATTTTAATCACAGTTCTCATTCATCAGCTATACACAAACTCAGGTAGAAAATGGTTGAAGATAGTTCTTCTAATTTCAAAAGTTTTCGCCTATATACCGAGGTCGTTTGGGGCAAACTAAGAAAATAGCTACTCATTTAATGATAAGTAACACATTGTTTGGGCCCATAACAATTATACACCGACAACCATCATGGAGTGGCTCAATTGGTTAAAGAGGGTCTTGAGATACACAACCATCATGGAGTGGCCACCTACCTAGAATAGTTCTAATTTTATTTATGAGATCTAATAATATAAATCTAACATTAGATATAAATGATTATTTTTTAAGATTTTAGGTAAAAAAAAAATTTAGTAATATAATAAACTTTAAATTAGAATTTAGGGTTTTAATTAAGTTTTTAGGTAAAAAAAGAATTAGAGTAATATAATAAAGTTTAATTTAGAGTATATCTAATAATACAAATCTTAATAAAGTTTAATTTAGAGTATATCTAATAATACAAATCTTAATAAACTTTAAATAATTTAAAAAATATTTTATTATAAATATAATATATTTTATTTTAAATATCTTTAATTTTTTAAAAAGATATATTTTATTTAAGTATATTTATAAAATATATACCTAATAATATAAATCTTTTAAAATTATGTAAATATAATTTTAAAAAAATATATATAATAGGTTTGAGAATTTGGAGGGATAAAAGTTTGTTAGGATTATGTTGACTAATTAAATACGATTTTTTTTTTGTTAGGATTCAAATTTGTTTATTTGTTTTTTCTTAGGGTCGCGAAACTTACAGTTACATATTTGTCGGCCGCGTGGCATTAAAATTTTGACCACAGGTTGCGTCTTTCCCAAAGACCCAATCCACAATTTTTTTTTTGTGTTGCGTCTTTCGGAAAGACGCAACGATCTATTTTGTTAAATAACTTCATTTTGGGTCTTTTTTGAAACTAAGTTTCAAAATATGGCCCAAATTTCTAATTTTCTCCTTTATTTTCAATCAATTTAACTTATTAGCCTAATTTTTTGCTTCATGATTTGTAAGTGTACATGCAGAATCCCCTTAATTTTATGACACCTACATCAAGTATTATTACAACACATATAATTTTTTATTTATTTTTATTGAAAAATCCAAAATAACTTTTATTTTTACAGGAAAAATAAATTAAAAAGAAATATAAATCGTTACTCAACCAACCTTCTTGGTCATGAACCAAGCTCCCGCTGATCATGAGCGTATTGAACTGCCATGGTTAGAAATCCGGCGAAATTCAGAGATTCTACGGCGGAGCACTCCGAAATCTCTTCTCCGGTGATGACGGCTCTGTAAACGACTCTCTGATTCTCTCCGGCGGCCGGCACTCTCTGATTTTTCTTTTCTCAGGTAGTTTTCTCGATTTTTCGTCTTCGAATTCTCAATTTCTAGCGATTTTGATGATCCTGTAGTGTATATGCTTTGTTTGTTCGTTGAATTCATTTTGCATGTGAGGTTTTGCTGTTGCTGAGTGGTTTGAATTCATCGGATGATTGTGAATACGCTCATAGTTTTCGGTAGTTTTGATTGTTTCTGGCGAAAATTAGGCATTTGCTTGGTTGAGGTTGGGTAGAAGGGGTGCACAAATAACCCAACAATCCGAGAAACCCAACCCAATTTGTCGGGTTGGGTTGAGTTGAATACATAAATGAGTTGGGTTGGGTTCAAAATCATAGAACTTTCATGGGTTGGGTTCAAAATCATAGAACTTTCATAGGTTGGGTTCAAAATTATAGAACTTTCATGGGTTGGGTTGGGTCAAGGGTTGACTAAAATCAACCCGACCCAACCCGAATTTATTATTTAGTTTAAAAAATATTTTTTTTTTACCTATAATATAATTATTATGTTATTTAATTATTTATATTATATGTTGCATATTTATTTTATTTAATTATTATTGTTAGACTTTTTATTTTTTAATATTTTTAAAACTTTAAACTTATTGATGAGGTTTTGAAGTTAGGTAAACTTGAATTTCGCATTTGTAATAAGAATACACTTATGTTAATGCTCGTTTTAAGATTTTAGGAATCGAAAAAGGGGCATTAAAGATTATTTATTGAGTACATGAACTTCTTTAATTGTAGGTTAGTTGCAAATATTTGAACCCGATAACCCAACACAACTCAACCCAAAAATAAAGGGTTAGGTTGGGTTGGAGTGTCTTTAATTGAGTTAGGTTGGATTGGAGAATTGACCAACGCGAATTTTTGGGTTAGGTTGAAAATCACCCCAACCCATGTTCACCCTACTGGGTAGGGAAGAAGAAGATGAAGAATCTTTCTTAGGGCGATTAGGTATAGAAAGTGTAGTAAAAAAGGGGGGAATGAAGAGATTTTTTATATTTTAATTTTTTTTGTCTTAAATAGTTCAGGGTGTGTTTGGGGCAAGGGGAATAGTAATGAGAAGGAGAATAGAAAGTGAAATGATTATTTGTGTTTGGGGTGAAGGTAATGATTATGAGGAGAATGATTATCTGTATTTAAAATAATGGTAATGATTATGAGAAAAATAAAATAATGAATATGATGCAAGTAAAAAATAGTGATAGATGTATGAAAAGTTGTTGGCGAGAGAATAAAAAATAGTTAGGAAGAGAATAAAAAAAGTGATTTTTGGAAAACGTGATTATGGGGTAATGATTCCCGGTGGCCCAAACACGGGGAATCACTACCATTCTCCTTCTCCCCCCTTATTCTTGGTGGCCCAAACACCCCCTTAGGTATACAAATGTACTTTTAGTATTTTATCCTTTAGGTTATGTATTTATTCTCTGGTGTACTCTTTGGTAAAAGGGCCTTGTCCTATCAAGGCTTAGTTATAACCTCCATTTTTTCTTCCAAGAAATATTTGCTTTGATTTTGTGAGGAATTATTAAAAAAAAAAAAAAAATTAATAGCTCATGGGAGCATGTTTTTCCTTCATAAAAAGGGAATGATTTCTGATTCTGAGATAAGGAAAATAGTTGAGGATTCTGCTTCATCTTTCTTCAACTGTAGTTTCCAGTTTTCATTTAATCCAATCTAACAAGTACCAGTTGAGTTTGGATTCAAATAAATTTAACATTCTTTATTTAGTTCAACAACAATTGGGATTCAAATAACTTTAACATTCTTTATTTAGTTCAACAACAATTGGGCTCATGACTTCCTGCTCATGAGCACACATTTGTATTTATTGAGCTATGATCTTGTTGGCAACATTTATCGGTTTTAGTTGTTTCGTGAATCCCTTATAATCAGTAGAGGATTTCGAACTTATTACTTATTATATATGTGTGTGTGTGTGTTTTAGTTGTTTCGTAAATCAGCTTCACTTTGTCTTCAATCGATTTTACTCCTAACTTATTTGATAACTATTTGGTTTTCTGTTTTTGAAATTTAATTCTATTTTTACCCAACTTTCTGTTTCTACTTTTCTTCCTACCATGTATTCATTTTTTCTTAAGAAAATATGTGAATGTTAACCAAATTTCAAAAACAAAAACAATCTTTTGTAAGCTAATTTTTGTTGTTTTCAAATTTTGTTGTTTCCAAATTTTGGTTTGGTCTCTTAAATTTCAAAAACTAAAACTAAAAATGGGTTTTGAAATTTTTACTTTGCTTGTTCTAGAAATAAACTTTTTTTTATTTATTATACTCCCAAACTCCTCGTTTGATACTTGTATCTCTTGCCTTTTTATTTTTTGTTGTATTTGTTTGCAGCTTGAACGCCCCATCTACCACCAAATCATTTCCATCAGAAAATAAGGATGGTACATTTTCTCGACTTTGCTTTTTTTATAGGAAACAAATCATTTCATTGATATATGAAAGAGTTACAGTTAGGGAAGGAGGGATAAGAGAAACAGGGGAATGTAAAACAATAATAAAAGGCAAAAACAAAAGTTTTCTCTTCTTTGTTGAAAAACTTTAGATGTATATACTAAAAAACAGTGTGTGGGGACATGGATATTTGGAGTTTATGTGTGCATGCAGCCATATTTATTTCCATTATTTTTCAAAACAGTTACTCTTAATTTTATATTGATTTCTGAAGAGCACTAACTAATGTTAGTTACTTTTTGTTATATTTTATATATTCAAGCAATTAGCTTCTTTTTATCTCCCTTTATTTTTTGCTGCTTGGTTTATTTTGTCCATTATTTGGTGTATGTGTAGGCTGGTGATGATTTCGGTGTTGAAATTGATAACATTGACTGGGATACTGAAGATGAGCTCGAAATTGAGAATATATCTTTAGCCTCTCATGCGAGTTTGACATTTCCTAGTGTAGAGGCGAATATGGTATGTCATGTCCACATTTGTAGTGAAGTTAGTGAAATTGTTCATGTCAGTTTGTTCGATGAGGATAATATACATAAAAGTGTTTGATGATGCTGAAATGTAAGAATAAAGAAATATGGCATGTATTAAATAATAATCTAGCTAATATGTCAGTTTGTTCGATTTCAAAACCGTGCGCTTTCACATTGTTCAAAAACTTGAGATAGTATCATTTTAGCTGAGACGGATGTATAGGATTTGTTGGATAACTAACTCTAGTTTTTTTTTTCCTCACAAAGGGGGGCAATTCTGCAGGTCCCTCCAACTCTAAGTTAATTGACCATTTTATAGGAATGGGATTTTCTGCTAAAATGGTTGGCAAAGCTATTGAGGAAAATGGTAACAACTTATTTGTTTGTTTAATATTTGTTTAATATTTTTTTTTTTTCGTTCTCAACCTTAAAACTTCATAAAGCTCTTGCATAACTTTGCTTTGATGGACCTTCTATCCAGGAGAGGAAAATACTAATTCTATACTTGAGACCCTCCTCACATTGTCGGTGAGCTTCTCTGACAATGACGTGCCAAGTTGTCAAAGTTATTTTCTTTTAATTGTTTTGTCTACACATGATATGCTTTTTCGGTTTAATCCATGGTCACCTACCTAGAAATTAATTTCCTACAAGTTTCCTTGACATCCAAATGTTGTAGGGTTAAGCGGTATGTCCCGGGACATTAGTCGAGGTGCTCGCAAGCTGACCCAGTCAATCAGAGATATCAAAAAATATATATATTATTTATCTATTTATATGTTAACTTCTTTTTTTTTTCTTCTGGCAGGCTCTTGAGAACTCTTCTCCAAAGGAGCAGCATGTGGATACCGATGACTTTGTTTTGGATTATGAAGGAAGCTTTCTGGATGATTTTACTGATATAGACAGTGATTCTGAAAGCGAGGTTGTTTTATTTTCTTTGGTTTCATGGAGCAGTTTGCCTTTTAGTAATTTCGTGAATACGTCTTGAAATTGTCACAACTTTTTTAGTCTATGCTTATTTCTTCTTTCCACTCAGTGTTTCATGATAGTTTGGTCCATTGTTTAGGGGACTGCAAAACCTGTATCTGATTTTGACAACAAAATGATGTTCTTGGTGGACATGGGGTACAGTGAAGATGAAGCTTATGCAGCAATAGAGAGATGTGGTTTGTACCTCCTTGTAGGACTTGTAAATCTATAATCTCTAAGCATGAATTCTCTGTGTTATTCTAAAATTAGTTTCATTTTTCTAGCAAAGCTATAGGGATAAGAAGATTAATTCTTCGACAGGCTTTACGTTATTGTCAGGGACGTGTTTAAGATTCGTGGGAGAAAACATGGATGTTACTAAACAATGGTATCCATGATGATTGGTGAGATCATCATAGAAGCTTCGATTGGTACCTTCATGGATAGATTTTCATTCAATCAAGCATGGAACGGGAAACTCTTAGAGGTCTAGAGTTTTGATGAAGGCTAGGAAACACATTCCATCATCTCTATATAATATTGGAGACAGTCTCCTTCAAATGAGGCCCAATGCGTTTCAAGTGTGAGAATGCATAGTTGAACGTTCTTCTTTTGTGTTTTTCTTTGAAGTTTGGTGGTGGTGGGATGGCCTAGTTCCTATTTCAAGTATAGTTAAAATTGAATAATGGTGTGTCAAAACAAGGAATATAGAGGATTATGGGGACACAATTCACCATACAAGAGGATGATTTTGAAAATGTACTAGACCGAGGCCACAGTTAAAGAGCAAAGATGACATAAAAATGTGAATGTAAGAAAACTTTTATGGGTTGACCTAGTGGTCAATAGGGTATAGGGAATCGATAGGTTATGGATTCCATCTATGGTGGTCCTCTACCTAGGAATTGCATTCTTACATGTTTCCTTGACAACAAAATATTGTAGCATTAGAGGTTTCTCCCATAAAAAAAATTGAGGTGGACGTAAGCTGGTCCGAACACTCAACACTCACATAGATAAAAAAAAATGTGAATATAAGACATGAGTTATTTAACTATGGTCACATATTTTCTCTTTTAACCGAGGCCTTTTCTCCTTTCCTTTGTTTGTTTTGGGATGGGTGTTTTCTAGTATAATGTTACCATCATTAATTTATTTTTTGGATTATTAAGCGTCCGTGATCAAGGAGGCGATCCTGAACCCTACGTCAAGAAATAGTTATGTACCTGTCTATATACAACCTTCTCCTTCCCCTTGTAACCTTTTCATTATATCAATGAAGGTTTTGTTTCCTATCAAAATAGAAATTAAAAGAAATAGTTTTGTAACAAACTTGTTTTTCGCAGACCCGGAGATGCACATTGGGAGTTTGGGAGTTGTTTAGAACTTTAGATTAAATTTTTTGTAACGTGTATTTGTCAATCAGATATTTCATAATTACCAGCCTGGTCTCATTCTTTTAGATTGGAGTCATTTTGTGTATCTAGTGTGAGGCCTTTTTTTGGTGGCTTTCCTTGTAAATACTTTCATATTTCTCAGGATTCATTATACTTATCTGCTAATTTTGGGTCACTCAAAATAAAGATGCATTTTTCAACATTGCAGGTGTGCATTCCTCAATTGAAGAGCTAACAGATTTTATATCTGCTGCTCAAATTTCGAAGGATGCAGATGTTCTTCTCGGAGATCTCCCAGATAGGGTAATTTTTCTGTCTTATCAATTACTTGATTTTATAGCTCTAAAAAAGAAATCACTTAAAAGGTATGTTTGGGGAAAGGGTAATAGTAACGATTAAAGGAGGAATGAGAATAAGGAGGGGAATGGGAGAAGAATGATTATTTGTGTTTGGGGTGAAGAAAATGATTATGGGAAGAATGATTATTTGTATTTGGGGTGAAGGAAATGATTATAGGAAAAATAAAATATCGAGTATGATGAGAGTGAAAAATAGTGATGTAATGCATAAAAAATTGTTGGGTGAAAATGAAAAGTAGTTAGGAGGAAAATGAAAAAGGTGATTTTTGGAAAACATGATAATGGGGAGAATGATTCTTGGTGGCCCAAACACGAGGAATCATCCTCATTCACATTCTTCCCCTTATTCTTGGTGGCACAAATACACCCTTAAACGTCTTTGCTTGGTCATTTGAACAGCCAAAGCCGAGCAATCTCAATGGCTGCTCCAAACTAAAAAAGAGAAGGCATTATGATTATGAGGCATGGAAAAAGAAAAAAACAAAGTGCTTTGATGATGATGACGAGACGATACGTGTGCCAAATCCAATGATTGGGTTTGGGGTTCCCAATGAACTGTGTCCTACGTTTCCCAGAAAAATTCCAGAGGCAGCCATGGGACCTCCCTACTTTTACTATGAAAACGTAGCTCTCGCTCCTAAAGGAGTATGGAATACGATTTCCCGCTTCTTATATGATGTCGAACCGGAATTTGTTGATTCCAAATATTTCTGTGCGGCTGCAAGAAAAAGAGGCTATGTTCATAATCTCCCAATACAAAACAGATTTCCAATTCTTCCCATTCCTCCTCAAACTATACATGAAGCATTTCCTTTAACAAGGAGGTGGTGGCCTTCATGGGATACAAGAACGCAATTAAATTGTCTTCAAACTTGCGTTGGAACGGCTCGTTGTACTGATAGACTTCGCAAGGCTCTGGAAGGTTGTGACGGTGAACATGATCCACCATTAACTGTGCAAAAGTTTGTCTTAGAAGAATGTCGGAGATGGAATTTGGTTTGGGTTGGAAAAAGTAAGCTCGCCCCGCTCGAGCCAGATGAAGTCGAAATGCTTCTGGGATTCCCCAAAAACCATACTAGAGGAGGTGGAATCAGTAGGACAGACAGATACAAGTCTCTTGGCAATTCATTCCAGGTACCAAATCTCCTCATTCTCTTCTTTGTCTTATCATCTTAGATCACCCTGAATTTACTTTTGAATATGATTGCTCTCTTCTGCTTGAACTGCATCATTGATATTATTATTTTGGTAAAGATAGGGTGTGGCCTCAAGAAGGTCCTGCAGTATCTAAGAGGTGATAGGTTCAATGATGGCACCTAACTAAGAATTTTTTTTGACATCTAAATATTGTAGAGTCAGACAGTATGTTCCATAAGAATAGGCGAGGTTCATGTAAGCTGGTCCTTTAAGCATATTGATTTGTCTTTTCTTGAAGGGATATTTTTTTCATGTGATGAAAATAAACTTCAAACTTCAAAGTACTAATTTTAAGATTTTATGGAATTACAAGAACTAAATGTCGAAAGTATTTGGACTAGTCGGTTTGTCCACTGTCCACAGTCCAAGTATTCATAGTCACCATGCCACCTGTCTAAAAATTAAATTTATAAGGGTTTCTTTGACATCCAAATATTGTATAGACATGTTGAATAGTCTAGATGCGCGGAAGTTGGACGTTTATCACCAAAATGATACCTTAACTCTTTTTTTTTTCTTTTTTTTTTTCTTTTTTTTTTTAATTGGGTATGAGACAGAGGCCACTTCTGAGGTTACATTATACTCATGGCCCGCACCTGTCCCACTAGTTAGTTGTTGAAGACAATGATTTCAAACTATTTGAGTTTCCCACGGTTTAGAGTGTGTTTTGGTTGTGATATCTTGCTTTCGTCTTTCAGATCGACACTGTGGCATACCATTTTTCGGTCTTGAAGGACATGTTCCCGGGAGGAATCAATCTTCTTTCTCTTTTTTCTGGTATCGGAGGAGCAGAAGTGGCACTTCATCGTCTAGGAATCCCTCTTAAAAACGTTGTCTCTGTCGATATTTCGGAAGTGAACCGAAACATTGTGCGAAGTTGGTGGGAGCAAACAAACCAGAAAGGGACTTTGATTGACCTTGCTGATGTGCAAGAGCTAGATGCAGATAGGTTACAATATTATATGAACTTATTTGGCGGTTTCGATCTCGTAGTCGGAGGGAGCCCTTGTAATAACCTTACAGGTAGCAATAGGTACACTCGAGATGGACTCGAGGGCAAAGAGTCCAGCTTGTTTTATGACTACTTTAGAATCTTAGACTTGGTCAAGTGTATAGCCACCAAAACTGAATGACTTAGATTGTAAAGAAATCTAGTCTCATATTTCTGCATGAAAAAAAAACATGTTTTTGTATAGAACAAAGGAACCTTTGTTAGTTTCATTAAGAAATAATGAACAGCTAAAAGAAAAAATGTTTATTAAAACCTTTGTTGTACCATTAATGCCTAAGCAACAAATTTATTTTTACTATAATTTTTGAAGGAGCTAATTCTCTTCTTTTGGATGATTTAAATTAGAGGTATGCAATTTGTATTCAGTTTCAGATTCATTTCATCAAATGTGCTTAATATACATTAAAAAAAATGTTATTACAAGTTGGGGAAGGGGACTACAACCCTCCGCAAAAGTGTATTACTACTCTTAAATAAATGAGAATCAAATATTGATTTTTTGGAATTGAATTTGTGACCATGGTGTTGAATTGGATTTTCACCCAACAATTAAACTAAATCAAAACAATGAAACTCTCCCGCCCAATACTAAACATCTCCATAAATTAGGTCTTGGTTATGTTTTTAATATTTGTAATGTGTATATTATTTATTTATTTTGATGTTGATGACGGTCCAAACCAGCTTTCACGCACTTCGACTATTAGCACGAGACATATCGCCTGACCTTACAATATTTGGATGTCAAGAAAATTCGTAGAAAATTAATTCTTAGGTTTGTGATCACCATAATTGAATCCATCACCTAATGTACCTCAATTTTTAGTTTGTGTATATAAATATATTTATATTGATGGACTTGGTTAGAAAAAATAATACATGACCCAAATTAGATTGGATTGGTTAAAATCTTTAAATAAACCCAAAAACTAATATATGATCCAAATTAGATTGGATTAGTGAAATGTTTTGAATAAATTCATACTTTTGGGTTGATCAATTCACCAACGCGTCAAACTTTGTATATTAGAGCAAAATGAACCAAACTCTTCGAGTTGGGTTGAGTTGAGTTCTCGAATTGTATTAATCTTCATTTTTTTCCACTAAAACTCAACTTATAACGCATAATTATGAAGAGAGAAAAAAAAATGATATTGTACTTAAGTTTAAGTTATTTATTATTAGTATATTTTCCTTACCAATATATTAATAAACTTTTTTTTAATAAATTAAGAAACCTATTTTATAAATTAATATTTATCTTACACATATATAGTATTCTTAATTTGAGTTGTGTTTGGTTCGACAAACACAAAATTGGCAAATCTAAGAATCAATCCAACACAAATGGTAAAATTATAACTCAACTACCAAAAAAAAATTATAACTCAAACAAACTCTTACAATTTAAATTGAGTAGTCCAAATTGTCCATTTTTTATACACCCTCTAATATTTAGGGGAATTTGCATGTATATTATAATAAGATAAAAAAAATTGAGTAAATAGCAACTTTTTTAAAATATTTGCAAATCTATCAAAATGAGATTGATAGACTCCATCAATAGTGTCTGATAGACTCCATCAATAGTAACGGATAGACTCCATCAATAATGTACTCCATCAATAATATCTGATAGACTCCATCAATAATGTCTGGTAGACTCCATCAATAGTGTTTGATAGAATCTATCAAAAAAAAGTTGCTATATTTGCAATATTTTTAAAAAATTGCTATAATTCTAATGGAGAGTAGGAAAATTGCTATACATCGCAAATTCCCTAATATTTACCATCAAATTTCCTTCCCCCCTAAAATACCTTCAAATTTTAGAACTATGGTAGAAGATGTATGTTTGAATATTTTCCAAAAAAATAAAAAATAAAATAATGCATGTTTAAATATATTTTGTGCTATAAATTTCATTTCGTTGTATTTCCTTTTCTCCATAATTTCTATATTTGGTAGTGATGTTTGGATAGAGTAGAATGTGAATGATTATATAGGAAATAATTCTCTCAACTATGATTGAGTCATCCTAAATCATTTTATTCATAATTTCATTTTACTATCTTTTTATTTTACTATAATCAATTTTTATTTTTACTTTGTAACTTATTTACATAATTCTCATAACAACTTTTTTTTTTTTTTTTTTTTTTTTGTTAATACATTCTCATAACAACTTTTCACTATTTTATTCTTTTGATAAAATCTCTCTTTCATCTTAAATACAAGTAAGAGTTCTCCATAATTATTAACTCGATCATTTTTTTAGTACATATCAAAAGAAGAATGAACAAATATTAATTATTAGGATCGAATTTATGACACTCGTAATTAAACCCTTTTAGTAATTATTATGTTGATCATAAACCTTTAAACCTATAATCATTCTACTTCTGGATAAACTTGCCCATAGTTCTATTTTCTCTTGACTAGACAATGGTCTTTTATTAAAAAAAGATAATTCTTATGATTTTTTTCTCCCCAAAACAAAAGGCATATTTGGTAACCATAGTTGGGAGCAGCTTAACCATGGTTAAGCTGATCATAGTGGGTGCAGCCCAACAGTACAGTTTCTATAAATAACAAACGATTCCCCATTTTTTCGCTCCGACGTTTCTCTCTGCGCTTCTCTGCCTCCAGAAAGCGTGGTAGAGAGAGACTACGCATTGCGCTCTTCGTTTTCATTTCGTTTTCAGGTAACCCTATCTCCCCAATTTTCCTTCATGGATTCTCAGATCTAGTGGTTTTCGTTTCCATTTTCAATTTGGCGCTGTTTTTCTGGTTTAGGGTTGAGTTTTTTCTGTGTTTTGTGTTTGGGGAGTTTTCTTTTGTTGGGGAGGTTTAGGTGGAAGGGATGAATTCATGTTGCATGTGCTCCTTTTTGGTTTTCTTGTAATGGGTTATGGAGATTTTTTGGTTTTGTAGCCGTTTTGCGTTCGTTTTCGTCTTCGTTTCTCGAGAATTCTGCATATTTTAGGTTTTTGTGTGTTTGGGTTTCTCGCATTGGATTGTCTTAGTGCTTGGTGGAGGCTTTGAGACAGGTTCTGTTTAAATCTTTTTGGTTTTACTTGTGTGTGTGTTATTTTGTGCATTAGTTTTGATTAAGTATTAGGGTTTTGGCGGGTTTAGCGGTTTTGTTGAGCTGTGTGTTATCTCGAAAGTTACGGGCTGTGTCTCCATTCTTTCGATGTCTCCCAGTTCCTGGCCAAGGGACGGGTGTGGTTAACTTGGGTAGAGTGGAGGAAAGCTCCGATTTCCTGTTTGATTTTGCAACTGATGGTTCTATCTTTCTCTGGAAACCTAGTGATTATTGGTTATGGTGGCATGTGGGGATTATTGGTAGTCTTTTAATCTTAAGTTTACGTCGCTTAGTTCGAGATGGTTTCCACTCGTTCTGCTAGCAAGTTGCTTTCGCTTTCAGTGTGTGTATTGATGTGCATAGTTATGTTATGGGTTCAAATCCCATGGTGGCCACCTACCTAGGAATTAATTTCAAATTAATACCTACGGGTTTTCTTGGCATCCAAATGTTGTAGGGTCAGGCGGTATGCCCCGTGACATTAGTCGAGGTGCGCTTTTCACGCGAAAGCTGGCCCGGACAGTCACGGATATCAAAAAAAAAAAAAAAAGAAAAAGAAAAAAAGATGTGCATAGTTATGAAGAAAATAATTTTTTGTAATTTTTTTTTATATGCAGTGTGCTTGGTCTTCTCATCTTGTTCTTTGTTTTTTTTTTCTTTTTACAGTCTCTGAGTTGTATTTTCTGTTCCCTTGTTTTATGGCTGCTACTGCAACTTCTGTTTCTGTGGGACCGCGATATGCACCGGAAGATCCAACCCTCCCCAAACCATGGAAAGGTTTAGTTGATGGAAAAACTGGGTATCTTTACTTTTGGAATCCGGTAACTAATGTCACCCAATACGAGAAACCCGTGGCTGCTGCTCCTCTGAATTCATCAATAGTGTCAGTCAGTTCTTCAGTTCAAATTCAAAAACCATCCTCAGGCCACTCTTATAGTAACAATAATGATGAAAGTAATGATAAGTATGGAAGAAGTTCCCATGAGGCACCCAAACAGGAGGTAGAATCGAGCTCCCAAATACTTGTCTTTTTCTATATTATTAAAAGGAAAAACAATTTTCTATGGTGTTATGTATCCATGTCGACCCTACCAGGAATGTTGAACTTTGTTAATATCCTCATCTTCCATGATCCTTTTGCTACTGAAACTTTTATAGCCACTCGAACTAACTATTTTTTGTTGAATGTTTTCATTTTGTTCCCTTTAGGCTTCCTTCTCTTATCATCAAATAAAGTTTCTTTGGGAAATTAGCCCTACATGCTTGGTTTACATTTTGTTCATTTTTTGTTTTTTTGCTTTTAAATGAGATGAGATACATCATCAATTTTTACCACTGTAATCTCCAACTTGCATGACCGTGTCCTTGTTATATTTTGTTTGGTTGAGCTCATTTTTTGGAATGATTTTGATTGGTGTGACCTAAATTTACATCAGGCAGCAAGGAGTGAAACGTTTCTTTCACATGACCCCTCAAATGGAACGCCTAATACAGGGCAAGGAGGAACACAGTTGAAAGGACAGAGACCAACTGATGCAGGAAGTGGTTTATCTATGGAGGCTTATCGAAAGCGACATGAAATAACTTTTGTAGTGAGTGCTGATTCCAAAGACTATTTCATCTTTCTTATCGCTAATTAGGTCTTCAGTTTTTGATCAGCTGTCATTATTTACATCTATTATCTGAATGCAAATTTTGTGATGTTCATTGCTCATTATATTAGTTCTTTGAGTAGATTTGATCATACTGTTCATTCTTTTCCAGGGAGATAATGTGCCACCACCATTCATGTCATTTGAATCTACTGGTTTCCCACCTGAGATACTTAGGGAGGTACTTTTTCCACTTTGTTCTACGCCATTGTTGATTTCAAATCTTTGTAGAATAGCCATAGCTGACATTGACAATTCAGTAAGAATGCTCAGCTATATAAAACAAATGTTTCTGCTCAAGGTTAAGTGGTTGGTGGGGTCACGTTAATTCTTTTTGTCACCTGTACTTTTCTGTGGCAGGTGCGATATTTGCTCCTGGGAGGAGCTAATGTCGTACGCTGTGGTGCCCTCTTTGTTTGGGGGCTTTAATTTGGAGTGCCCTTTATGGTGGACCAATTTCTGGGAAGGACTTTCAGAATCACCCATATTTGCAGCCGGGACTGCCGTTGGTGATGATTCAGTCTTCCACCAAGTTTGTAAGAAAGAAGAGGCCTCCTCCCTCTGCAGCTTGCAATCAGCAAGCTTGGCCGCATGCATATG
Source organism: Sicyos baderoa (assembly GCA_037832685.1). Classification (NCBI taxonomy): domain Eukaryota; kingdom Viridiplantae; phylum Streptophyta; class Magnoliopsida; order Cucurbitales; family Cucurbitaceae; genus Sicyos; species Sicyos baderoa. The sequence continues at coordinate 9,331,298 of JBBMEF010000018.1, read as the reverse complement.
GAGGATGCTGCTTCTTATGGAGTTAGCGTGCTCTTCTAAAAATCGAAAAATGGATACCAATCAGATATTTTGGAGCCCTCTGCTTAATAGGGGTGACTTTTCCAGGTACATACTGCAGGGTTCTCTGCTCCAACTCCAATTCAGGCACAGTCGTGGCCAATTGCTATTCAAAGTAGAGATATTGTAGCTATTGCCAAAACTGGCTCAGGGAAAACTCTTGGGTACTTAATACCAGGTTTTATTCAACTGAAGCGCATTCGAAATGATCCTAAGCTAGGTCCTACTGTTTTGGTGTTGTCGCCAACAAGGGAGTTGGCAACACAGATTCAAGATGAAGCTGTGAAATTTGGGAAGTCATCCAGAACCTCTTGTGTGGTATGTTTGTTCTAATATGGGCTTTTGATTATTCCTTTCAATTAGAGCTTTGTAATTGGTTGAGGAAAGAAAAAAGTAAAATTGAAGCTTTGCAATTCTATCTCTAAATTGTTGCTGGTATATCCACTTTTGGATGGTTTTCGTTCTTGCGAATTTCATGCCCAAAACCTATCTTACATATTTTATGTATTGATGTCTTGGTTGTGTAATTAATTGCTCGAGACAAAAAAAACTATGGTTTACTATTGACATGATTTTTGAGATCCTTCCAATGACAAGCAATAAAATGTTAAATGTTTGGAGGAACATCTCTGAATTTGAACATGGTGTAATTTGTTCGCAGCATGCATAGAATAGAAGTGCAAAAAAAACTATGGTTTACTATTGACATGATTTTTGAGATCCTTCCAATGACAAGCAATAAAATGTTAAATGTTTGGAGGAACATCTCTGAATTTGAACATGGTGTAATTTGTTCGCCGCACTGTACTTTTTTCTTTTTTTCCTCAGATTATTTTTGCAACTACATCCTTTGATTTGTGCACTTCTATTCTATGCATGCTGAAACGAGATTAATGTCTTGTCCCTCTTTTTGGGCACAAATTACTCACAATCTTTTATTCGTGATTTGAAGTGTCTATATGGAGGAGCACCGAAGGGTCCACAATTGAGGGATTTAGATCGTGGAGTAGATATTGTAGTTGCCACTCCTGGTCGTTTGAATGATATTCTTGAGATGAGGAGAATCAGTCTACATCAGATTTCTTATCTCGTTCTAGATGAGGCTGACCGAATGCTGGATATGGGATTTGAACCCCAGATAAGAAAGATTGTAAAGGAGATTCCTGCTAAGCGGCAAACCTTAATGTACACGGCTACTTGGCCAAAAGAAGTTCGAAAAATTGCATCAGATCTACTTGTTAACCCTATCCAAGTTAATATTGGTAACGTCGATGAGCTTGTTGCCAACAAATCCATCACTCAGGTATGGACTTCTTAACTGTACCTGGTTTGAATTGACCAAAATTTGAGAATTTTTAAATTTATATTTCATTGATCTTCACTGCAGCATATTGAAGCATTAGCGCCTATGGAGAAGCATAGGCGACTGGAACAGATATTGAGATCTCAAGAACCAGGATCTAAAATAATAATTTTCTGTTCTACAAAAAGAATGTGTGATCAACTTGCTCGCAACCTTACTCGCCAGTTTGGAGCTGCTGCAATTCATGGAGACAAATCCCAAGGTGAGAGGGATCAGGTTCTCGGACAATTTCGCAGTGGGAGCACTCCTGTGCTTGTAGCTACTGATGTTGCAGCTCGGGGTTTGGATGTTAAAGACATCAGGTTTGTATGGCTTGTATTTAGCTCATTTTTAATACCAAACAAAATACAAGTAAAAATTCATGATAACTCAGTGTTCGACAGAACCAACAAAATCCAATAGATGGATTGCCAAATGAATTAGAATTTGGGCTTTCTATTATCACCAAGGGAAGGGATGATTGCCAAATGGTTTTGAAGGTGTGCGCTCCTTAAGGTCCTAGGTTAATTTGTAAGACACCTTTCGTGTCTCCAGATGCCTGACTTAGGGACGGGTGTGGTTACATATAGTGGAGCAAACCTCTAATTTTCCGGTTTAAAAAATAAATAAATATAAAATCTGCTTCTCATTTTGTTTTTGAGGAATATTATGGAAGCTCAGTTATAATACCTACTTCATTACAGGGTTGTTATCAACTATGATTTTCCAACCGGAGTGGAGGACTATGTTCATAGGATTGGTCGAACTGGAAGAGCTGGTGCTACTGGTGTTGCTTACACATTCTTTGGTGAGCAGGATGCCAAGCATGCTTCGGATCTGATTAAAATTTTGGAGGGAGCTAACCAGCGAGTTCCACCAGAACTTCGCGATATGGCTTCTCGAAGTTATGGAATGGCCAAGTTTAGACGTTGGGGATCATCTGGCTCTGATAGTCGAGGTGGGTACAATGATTCAGGTTCTGGTGGAAGGGGGACGTCTTCCTTTTCTTATGCCAAGCCAGAACAAGGTGGTGGCCGTGGGTACGACTTTCAGTCACGTGAGAGGTACTAAATTGTTTGTAATCATTCTTTGAGTGCATCTAGTTGTGGTTGTGTTGATGTTGTAATGCATATGCTTTCCTTTGTGCACAGGTATGATTCTGGAAACAACCGTGGTCAAAGTCCAGACAGGTCTGCACCAGCACAGAGTTTTCACCAAGCAATGATGCAGCGTAGCGGCAGGTCATCCCCACCTCGGGGAAATGATAATGGCAGTAAGAATGGTTCTGGAGGTTGGAACCAAGGCCGGAGTCGTAGCCGAAGTCCCAACCGTTTCAACCAGGCTCCTGCAGTACGAGAACGTTCTCCAGTTGCCAGTTTCCACAAAGCAATGATGGAAATAGAAAACCGCAGAGGTGCACATGACAATCCCGAAAAAGATTTGAGAAAATCACAAGCTCCTCGAGAAGAAGAGGAGGAAGGCATGATCACACAGGATGGATAGGGTATGGAGGACCAGCAACTGAAAAATAACATCTTCCCCAAGGTATTTCTTTTCAAAGGGAAAAAAAGGTCAGTAAAAAAGGGAGGGAGGTTAGTTTAGACCTTTTGGTGGTGCATATTCTTGTTATTGTTGAAACTAAAATGACCCAAATATTTTATGATATGTGTCTAGAGTTGTAAGCCCTCCAAGTTTTGGTGCAAAAGAAAAGGGTGTTTATTGTAGTTAGAGTAGAGCTCTAATTGAAATGGCTTTTTTGAAATGGTTTTGTTTCACAAGGGGGGTAGAATCCTGTGATATTTGATGAAACAGGCTTTACTTTTGGGGGAGGTTGTTTTGGATTTAAATACATTATGTTGAGACTGTAATTGAAGGACTTCGAATTGTAAATGTAGTCTCAATGAGAGATGTACATGTTAGGGAGCAAAATCACAGCTCTCTTCAAACATTTATCTTTGTCTCACTGTTAGGTTTGGAGAATGGAGTTTCTTTTCCTTTGTTGAGAAAAACTTGCCTTAGTGGTGGACACAATTTTAAATATATATTTTTTTTGTTTATAAAAAGCAAAATTGTGTGGTTCATAGATTCTCTACTCACTCATTAGTATAAGTATGTAAGTATTAATTTGTTCAAAAATTAGAATTTTAAAGGTGGGTGAGATAATCCTTATTTTTAAATTTTAAGTCTACAATTGCCCTATCATATTATTTTTCTTACTTGATAACTACATCTCACTTCTTTCAAATTAGATTAGAAACTTTCTTAAGCAAATTAGATACATAATAAGAAACAAGCTTGAACTTTTTTTTTTTTTTTTGAGGAAATAAGCTTAAACTATTTAGTTTTAAAGGTTAGAGGTGACATCCATTTTCAACAATAATTAGAAAATCTTTTAGTTCATAGGTATATATATTAATGTTGGCATAATATTGGTTTTTTTATTATTATTGAATATGTATTCTCGTGTTGGCGGGTATACTATTGTTTTACTTGACATTTATCCTACATTTTTTTAACTAAAATAGAAAGAATAAAACCTTTTTTTAGTTTTCTATAATTTTTATCTCATGCACATTTCTCTTGTAAAACACTTCATGATATCAAGTTTTCTAATTATCAACAAATCATAATTACCACCATCTTTTTGACATGATCTATAACTTGATAATTAATAAACTACGAGTTCAAATTTTCAACTTCTAAATATTGTTTATTTTTCTACATAAAAGTTAACATAGGGTGTGAAATTATTGTCCTTAATCACGTTTTTCAAAAATCATTTTTTTCATTATCTTCCTAAATATTTTTTATTATCTCTCTAACACCATTTTATACATCACTATTTTTCATTTTTGTCATATTCGTTATTTTATTTTTCTCATAATCATTACCTTATTCTCAAGGATAAATAATCATTCTCTATATAATCATTATATTCATCTCAAATACAAATAATCATTACCATTTACCTTCCCCAAACACATTTCTTAGGCGTTGATAACTATTTGGTTTTTTTTTTTTTGAAATTTAAGTCTATTCCCACTTAAATTTTCGGTGTTCCACCATTTTTACAATATATTTATCTTTCCTTAAAAAAGTAGGTGAATTACTAATCAACTTTTAAAAAACAAAACAAACTTTTGAAAGTTATTTTTTTATTTTCAAATTTTAATTTTGTTTCTATAAATATAGGTAAGAAATATCCAAATAAAAAAAAAGGTAAAATAGTTGTTATAGGCTTAAATTTAAAAAAAAAAAAAAAAAAAAATTAGATAATTATACAACAGAACTTTAAAAATCGAAATATGAGTTTGATTTGACACAAAACGACCAAAAAAAAAATCAAATTGAAATCAAGTATGTACTCAAAAAAAAAAAAAAAAAAAAAAAATTGAAATGAACTATAATTTATATTATCCAAACAAATTTGGGGCAGAGAAATTGTCAAGACCGAGAAGCTCCAGAACTTTTAAGGCGGTTCTGGAACGGGTCCCTAATCGTTCTCATTTGATCTTCACATTTTCCTCTTTTCCAGAATCCGTCACTTTTTCCCATTCTCGATCTCTGTAAGTGCCCATTTTCTTCTTCATTTGATTGCATTCACTCAATTATGTTGATCACAAATGAAGAAAAAACTGTTCAATCGGGAACTTGAATGTATCTTGTTGATCGAAATTGTATGAATTCGCGAAATCAGGCTCCAATTTGAAACAAAATGATAGTTCAGTGCTCCGTAGCTTGGAATGAATTTGAATTTAGTAGCGTAGTGATTTTTGAAATTTTGCCGATTACGGAGTGTTGTAATCTGAAGATTTTGACGATACGGCATTTGCTTTTTTTTTTTTTTTTTTTTATATGACTGTCTAGGCCAGCTTTCGAACACCTCGGTTAAAGTTACCGGACATACGGTCTGATTCTACAACATTTAGATGCGAAGAAAATTAATAGGAAATTAATTATTAATTACTAGGTAGATGACCACTATGATGACCCTCCATGATAGCATTTGCTTTTGCCTTTTTTTTTTTTTTTTTTTTAATTATTATTATTTTCTTTAGCAAATATAAAAAAAGAAAAAGGCATTTGCTTCCACTTTTTTGTATGGAATTATTTGTTTAGATTGATTGCTATTTGGATTAGGTTTTAATGAACACGAAGTATTATGAAAATCGAAATCAACAATCAAGAAAATTATAAAAAGACGTGAGACAAAAAATAGAGATTTAGGTAGTTCATTAAAAGTGGATTCGGTAGAGTACTTTTTTATTAAGAGATAAGAAAAATAACAAGCAAATTAATACTACTCTACTCAACTTTTTTTTTTTTTTTTTGATATTTGTGACTGTCCAAGCAAGCTTTTGCGTACCTGCTTTGACTAATGTTACCGAACATACTGCCTGACCCTACAACATTTGGATGCCAAAAAAATTATTAGGAAATTAATTCTTAGGTAGGTGGTCACCATGGATTGAATTCATTAACTTATGCACTTCAATGGCCTGACCAATTGAGCCACTCCATGATGACATTTGCTTTTACTTTTTTTTTTTTTTTTTTTTTAAATTTTATTAAGAGATAAGAATACCGAACGGCAGCGAGACCCTAACTAAACAATCGTGCGAATACATAGTTCAAAAGCATATCGCAATACAAATAATTGGCGAGTTGTGTTAATAATTAGTGGATGTTCAACGAAATTTGGAAATGACTTCATGTTGTTCTCTCTCAGGATGCTGTTCGAAGCTACGGATGATGCAACAACCCTCGGTTTCTGGCTAAACTGGAGGGTATTGCTCTGTGCAACTTGGGTATTAGCTTCTTTTTTCTTAGCACTATGGATGATATGGACATATGAAATTAAAGATAGGTTAGGACACAGCAGTCAAGAAACTCTGCTAGATAGAAACCAACTTCAGAGCTGTGAAGCTTGGAGACCATGTATCAAACAGATTCATCCGCTTTGGTTGTTGGCTTATCGAGTTCTTGCTTGCGGTTTGATGTTGGCTTCGCTGATTGTGAAGGCATTGGTTAATGGAGCTTCCATGTTTTATTATTATACCCAGTAAGCATTCTCTTATTACTATGATTATTGTTTGGCTGTCTTGACTGAGTTGGGTAAACCAATCCTAACAATGTTTCATCTCTTGCATGTCAGTTGTCCCTTTGGGAAGAAATCGTCTTAATCAATAACTCTCATTCTCTTTAGTTAAAAATAAGGAATCTAAATTATGGATTCAACCACCATTATGGATTGGCCTAGCGGTCATGATGGACTTAGAGAACTAAAATGTCATGGTTTTAATTCATAGTGATCACCTATTTAGAAATTAATTTCTTTCGGATTTCTTTGACATCCAAATGTTTTAAGGTCAGGCGGGCTATCTAGTAAAAATAGTTAAAGTGTACATAAGTTGGTCCGGGCACTAAAAAAACAAATTATGGATTCAACACATAGGTGGAGAAAATTATGTGCGTTGAAAATTTTCTGAAGTTTTGTACGTATGCCATTCTTAGGAATGCTGTAAACTTTCATCCGACTTAAGGATGTTGAATCGAATGAACTCAATCGCGTCTCTTTATTTCCATGCTTTTCAGTGTTCTACTGTACCACTTTCCACTTCCATTTCTTATTGATTCAGACAGTGATTGCCAAGAGTAGATATTTAGATTCATACATGGTGTTCTTTAAGATGATGCTCAGGGCAATTTGAAAGTGTTGAATTATGTTAAACCATCGATCAACCCAAAATCTTAAGTTGATGGGTTGGAGTAAATTTAATTATATTTCGAACTCAGGACCTTCTGCTCTGATACCATGTTGAATTATGCTAAACCACCAATCAACCTAAAAGCTTATGCTGAAGGGTTGGAGTAAATTTAATTATATCAATCAACATAAAACAACTTTCCAACTATTGTGAACTTTTTTTCCTCAATAATCTTCTGACTTGGGTTTTTTTGTATGCATTGTTGGACAGATGGACATTCACTTTACTTATGATATATTTCGCGGTACGTTATTTTTTCTCATTATTTTTCTTAGCTGGTTTATCGATTAATAGCTGTAATCTGCTTTAACTATGTCAAGCTTCTTCACATGATCTAAATTTCTTTTTTCAGTGTGGGTCGGTGGTTTCCATATATGGAGTTTTTCTCTGTAACAAAACAAGAAGTGAAGGCTTAAATGCTCGTCTTTATGAGAATGTCATGGAGGAAGGGCAACCTGTTCCTCTTCTTAGTGGGAGGCCCTCAAATTTAGTTGGAGGGTCTATAGTTTCACATTCCAATGAGCAAAGCTCTTCGTCGACAGCTGGCAACATCTTGATTTATATTTTTGAAGTATTATTCCAGGTTAATTTTCAGTCCAACATATAAAAGATAAATTCTCAAATTTGCTTGAATCAACTTTGTTGACTGTATTTTTTTTTTGTTAAATTACAAAATTTGGTTTATATGGTTTTAAAAGGTTAGAATTTAATTCCGATGAGTCCCATGATTTTATATGTTGAGAATTAGTACATATGATTTGATAAAGGCTTTTCATGAGGTTTTTTCCAACCATACTGATACGGGTGTAATTCTAATTTTTAAAATTATATGAACTAAATTCTAGTTTTTTCTTCTTCTTCCAAACAGATAAATGCAGGGGCAGTTATACTCACCGATTGCACTTATTGGTTCGTCATATTTCCATTTCTAACCATCAAAGATTACAATTTAAGCTTTGTAAGTATGTCATCATTATCATGGTTGGAGCAAAATGTCTGGCCCTTTATTATGTTGATTGCTTGGATGAGATCCCCTCATTCCCCCCACCCCCATTATATATAATCAGTTGAGACCTCTTGGAGACTAGATGAATCAAACGATAGCGCCCTCCGATATAGTTATTATTAGAGAATTGGGTTCCACTTCAAAATCAATTGGCAATGAGGAAGGAGAGTAACCCATGTTCTCTAATTGACAATGTGGGACAATTGTGAGATCCTAACATGTCCCCTCAAGATGGTGCCTCTTTTAAGCTCACCAATCTTGAATCGGATCTCAATTTCATTTTTATTAGACCGATACCCGTTTGGGCTTTATGGGCTCTGATATCATATTAAAATATAGGGTCCCACCTCAAAACCAATTGGCAATGAGGAGAGTAACCCATATCTCTTTTATATTGTTGTTGGACTCCCCATTTTTCTAATGTGGGACAATTGTTAGATCCTAATAGTTATTATTAGTATAGTTATAACTTTAGACCATTTGTTGAATTTTAGTCGTTCATATATGACCAATTCTATTCTCTGTTGCTTAAGGTTTGCTCCATCTCAATCAGTTATCTCCATAATGTCAGATGACGGTCAATATGCACACGGTGAATTTGGTTTTACTTCTCGGTGAAACTGCTCTTAATAGCTTGGTAACCTTCCTTGAACTTTAACTTACAAGTTTAATTATTAAATATTGATATTTGTATCTAATATGTCCCAGTCCCTGAACATTTAAAATGTCCCATAGGTTCCTAAGCTCCTTTTTTTTTTCTTTCCAATATTGGTGAGTGCATTTCAACTATTCTCACGGGACATACTATTTGACCCTACAATATTTGGATGTCAAAAAAACTTGTATAAAATTATTTCTTAGGTAGGTGGCTACCATGGATTGAGCCCATCACCTCACTTTTGACCACTAGACCACTTTATGATGGTTGTGTAGAAAGTCAAGCTAGTTACAGTCAATTCCTTTTATTTCTCATTCTATTTCTCTATTAAGTTAGTCTACATGCTATTATTAGGGTGGTTAGTTTACATTCTATTATTGGAGATGTTAGTTTAGAACTCTCTTGTATAAATATGTATGTTACTTCACTTGAAT
>JBBMEF010000018.1:9289628-9321933 GCA_037832685.1 Sicyos baderoa | reverse complement strand
CTAATAAGAAAGAGGTAACTCTATACCGCCAAATAACTTTCCAACTTGTTTTCTATCTTACCACCTAGTGAACTCAGCCATGACATAATTAAAACATCCTGGCTTTAGTCATTAAAGGGGACGAGTTGAAAAAGAATGAACTACATAGTAACCCCCTTACTAAGAATTCAAAAAAATAAAGAAAAAAAGAAAAAGAAAAAAAGAAAAAGAAAGAAAAAAGAAAAACCCTTACTAAAAGATTGCAGTATGATTTAAAAGAGCTTTACCATAGAGAGATACCTATCAATTACCTCTATTATACTAACCAACCTTACCATCAACGATAACTCTTAAAATTTTACACAATTAGGTTCAACAGCTTTTAAATAAAGGATTAGTTCAAAATTGTATACGCCCATGTGAAAAATAGGATGAAAGAAACTCTACATAAATGGTAAATAATGTAGCTACGTATTATACTTCAAATGTTAAGAAAGGAAGAACCTCAATACTCTGTATGGATTCCCAAGATTGTGAATCATTCTGAGTAGGCAAATTCTGCAATACGAACTTTCCAGCATTCCACAATTTATTAGTGAATGCCTTATTGGATGTCAACCTCTCGATGGAAAGATTAAGGTCCTGAAAGAAAGGAAGTCAATTCAACAAAAACATAGATTAAACATCTAAACATTGCAATTCAGCTAACTGCTATCAAATTCTGACAGTTATTGTGTAAAAAAATTAGGACAAACCTGACCGGCAGTTCCTAATGCAAGTGTAAATCGTAAAGCATCAGTGCCAAATTCTTTAATTGTATCCAGTGGATCTATCACATTACCCAGTGTTTTGGACATTTTCCGTCCCTGCAAATTTTGATTTAAGAAATAAGAAACATAAATATTTTTTAAGAAACATAATTAATAAACGGTGAAAATCAAATGAAGAATGCAAAAGTATAACCAAGAACATGACCACCCAATCTAATGGAAAACATTTCTCTAACTTGCATTTAATTAAGGAAAGTGTGGATATTATTACCAAGAGAAATATATTTAGATGTTCTTATAACAAGCCCATATACATGCATGTATGTTTGAAAGATTAAAAGGAAAACAAACATTGCAGGATCACTATGGAAGGAGAGTACGTGTAGTGTATAATTGTAGATTATTAACAAGAGAAATATATTTAGATGTTCACAAACACGGACACGTATGTGCATGCACACATGCATGCATTTGGAAATATTAAAAGGAAGATGAACAATGCATGATAACTATGGAAGTAGAGTACATGTAGTGTATAATTGTAGATTATACGAGAAAGTGTTATAAAATTGCTTCTCAAGATGAATAAATTGAAACTTTTCTAAGCATTAACAACTCCCAGTTCATGGATATGTTGGTTTATGCGTCTCTTTATTTTCTTCGTTAAAGTTGTCTCATTTATCAAATAAATGATAATAATAAGTAGTGTATAGTTTCCATAAATATTAAATGTCTCTGCACCTGGGAGTCTCGAATGAGTCCATGGAGATAAATATATGAAAATGGAACAGTCCCAGTAAATTCAATTCCCATCATTACCATCCTTGCCACCCAAAAGAATAGTATATCATGCCTGTTCAACATGATAGAAAATTAGTCACTTATGATAAGTAATAACATAATGCCACCATAAGGTTAGTAAAGCTGAATCACTACAAGGATATGCCTTGCTCAACCTCAATTGCTAATTGATTTGATATTTAGTGATTTCAATGATAACGAGATCTTCCTATACACTAGGGATTCTCTTGTACTGGATCTTGTTCAAACTAATTTAATTGTTTTCCCTAACCTATGAAAAAAAAGAGGATAAACAATAAATAAATGAACCAAAACAAAGTGGTACATAATTTTGAGAGATACCCAGTTTCAAGCATTGTTGTTGGATAAAACCGCTTAAAATCCTCTGCTGTCTCATTTGGCCATCCAAGCGTACTAAAAGGCCATAATGCACTGAAAACAGGGGAAGAAAAATCAGTGTGAGAAGAAATATGACATTTTTGAAGTACAGGTTCTTTAATTAAAAAATAAAATAAAAATAAATAAATAAATAAAATAATCTCACTATCTCTAGCCTTTAAATTAGAGACAGGTTATATTTTTTAAAAAAAGAAATACATATGTATAAATGTCCAGGATCCTTTAGAAACAACTTAACCAAGGGTGCAAAACCCGTACATGTTGATTTGAAAAGTTGAGCAGTATATAATTAGAAACATACTAGATTATCAAAGGTACAAATAAATGAGAAACATAAGAAATGCATAAATGTATTGTAAAAAATGAATTCCCATATAAAAATATTGTCATTCAGACCGAACAAATAATATTAATAGCTAAGCTGACCTTGAGAACCAAGTGTCGAGGACGTCTGGATCTTGGTATATCTCTACATCCTTCCCATATTTCTTTTGAGCCTGCTCAAAAGCCTCATCAACATTCCTAGCAACTATGTAGTCTTCTTCTGGTTTTCTTCCCACAACGTACCAAACTGGTATACGATGTCCCCACCATAGCTGCCTGCTTATACACCAGTCCTTAATATTTGACAACCAATGATTGTAAATCTGCAATCAACAACAGGAGTGTGTATAAAAAGGAAAAATAAACTGCGCTGAAATATATATGTTCCAGTAATCTAACCTAGGGATTAATACAAAACAGATTTGTCAACAAAGCTCTAGAAGAAACATAGAATCTAATGAAGGACCAAATATCATTTGGAGATCTCTTTGTTCCTCTAGATATTGTATAGTTTCTCTCACCCAAAAAACCTCACAAAATAGCACAAACCCTAGCCTGCCACAAAAACTTTCCTTGATTGAAAGGGAGGATGGTCTAAACCTTCAATAACCATCTCCCTACAATTATCAAAGGTACAAATAATAGAATTTTTAGAAGCTTGGGAGGTCTACGGACAATATTTGATTTAATTTTTCTAAGCTCTTTTCGGTAATTATTCTTTAGGTATTGTTTTACTAGATTGTAGGCCGTTTTTATATGTTGCCTCTTTTCTTGCAGGCTTTCCTCTATGTTCTTTCATTATTTTCCTCTATGAAAATTTGGTTTCTTATAGAAAAAAAAGGTTGGCTCACTTATTTTAGTCTAGCCAACCTTTGTTATTTATGTAATTAATGTCATATTCTACTCTTCAAACATGTGAAATAGTTGTAGCAATGTATAGTTCTCTATAAATATCAAATTCATTAGTACTTTTCAGGGTAAAAAAAAATTAATTCACAGACTATGCAGTTCTCCCAATGTACCAACAAAATCAAGCAAGATAGCACAGCGACATACAGTTACGAGAGATTCTAAGCGATTGCTAAGAAAATAAAAAGGATATATATAATCAGCCATTCATATTTTCAGTACCTTTTCAAATCTCTCGGGGATAATGGTTAAATCTCCTTTTTCAACTGCACGAAGGGCTTTTTCAGCCAACGGCTCCATCGTCACAAACCACTGCTTACTAACTAAAGGCTCAATTATCTAACAGGAAAAAGAGGGCAAGTTAATAAAACCCATTAACTACCAACTAGTAGCTTTTGTAACATAAGGGTAAATAATAGCAACTCACTTCTCCTCCACGTTGGGATCTTGGTACCCGTAAGGTGTGCGCTTCCTTTTTTACAGCCAATCCCGTCTCCTCCAGATCTGCCCACAGTTTCTTTCTTGCTTCAAACCGATCTAAACCACTAGTAATAGTAGGTTTTATCAGACTCAATATTATGAATAAAGTAGCGGTTGCCTACTAAACCAATCTCAAAATTTACCAGTAAAGTCCAGCAACCTTATTAAGAGTTCCATCCTTGTTCATCACATTAAGTATAGGGAGACCAAGTTTTCGAGCAAGCAGATAGTCATTATGATCATGACCAGGGCTTATCTTTAGCACACCAGTTCCGAAGTCCTTATCAACATTCTGAAATAAAAGCAAGAAACCAAAAAGCTAAAGATTAGGTCTGGCACAAACACACATGAAATTGTCTAGTGAAGAAGATGAAAAGGAGAACCTTTAGAAGGAGCCTAGACTGAAGAATGTTAATGAGCAGGTAAATCAACGATTTTAAACTAATGGATTAAAGAGAGAAGGGAAAGTTGGAACCTCACCAAATCTAACCACTTGAAGGTGCTAAAAAATCTTTTTGATTATTAATGAAAGTATTAACATTACTTGCAATTTTTTTTTGTTCCCACAGAAAAAATAAACATATTGTGTTAATATGAAGAAGGAAAAAAATGTTCATGAGTACGGAAAGGGGTGAGATGTTAAAAAAAAAATGGTAATACTAATGGAACTGATGTTTGAGAAATTTTCGTACTCTGATTTGTTATTATAAATTTATGTAACTTTGTTCTATAAGTGGGTGTACTTATCTTAGTGCCTAAAAGGAAACAAAGATAAACTTCTAAGGAATCTCTTCTAAGTTCTGGGATACTATTTGTTATGTTTGTCTCTACTGAGTGTTCTCCAGTTAGATATTTTTATAACTATTCCAACTGTTTATTGTCGGCCATAGAATCCATCTTCATATCCAGTGTTTTGAAAGGCGCAAAAAGGAGCAGGGCGCAACTCCCGCGCCTCGCCTCGCCCAGGCGCAACGCTCAAGATAAGGCGCGCGCCTTATCGCGCCCTTCAGCAAGGCGCAATCGCACATAAGGCGCGCGCCTAATTTTTTTTTAAATTACTCACCTACAAACGATGCCGTTTTAGTTTTTTTTTTTTTTTTTAAACCCTAAAATAGACACGTAAAGAACCCTTCCCATCGAACAAATCCTCTTCTCATCGATTTCTCCCGCCCATTCTTCTTCTCCCAAACCCTCGCGCCGATTCTTCTTCTCTGCTCTCTTCTTCTCTGCTCCGTTCTTCTCCACGCCGGCGAATATTGTCGAAGACTTACCGGCGGCTGGTGAGTCTTCTTCCTCTTCTTTATTATTATTATTATTTTTTAATACATTAGTAAATGAACCAACTGTGGCTTTGTTTAAATGTTTAAATAGCACTTTGTTCTCTATTTTGTGTATTGTTTTACTTATACTTTTGCAAACAATAACCCTTTGTTTAAATAGCAATTTGTTTTCTGTTTTAGTTTTAGCATTTACCTTTGATTGGATACAATGATATTATGCTAGCTTCCACTTATTTTGATACGTATATGTTATATATATATGAATATTGCATCTTTGTGATTAATATATATTTTTGTGATAAATATATATTTTTAATGTTTTGTGATAAATATATATTTTTAATATTTTATGATAAATATATATTTTTTTATTTTTTTATACATGGTGCGTCTTTAAAATAAAGCCCGTACCTTGCGCCCCGGGCTCCAGATTGCTTTGCCGCCTTTGTGTGCCCCGAGCCTTTAAAAACACTGGAGGCAATTATGATTTCTGAGAGTAATTCAGGTTTAGAGGGGATGGTAGGAGGCTTGAAAAAAAGTTGGCAGGACAAAAAAACAATCATACATAATTGACTTGAAAATAATTTTAGATTTAGAGTGAACCATCTTTCCAATGGATTTAATGGAAATTCTTCCCGTTAAATTGTTTCTCTTTTTTTTAATTACAAAAATTAAAACAACTTAATGAAGATTTTTTTTTTTTTTTTTTTTTTTTTAAATATCTATGATTATTCGGACAAGTTTTTGTGCCTCTCGACTAGTGTTACGGGACATACCGCGTAATCCTACAACATTTAGATGTTCATACATTGATTGATACATGTAAATTGTAAACCATTTCTAATTCGTTGATTTATGCTTACTAGATAAATTAAGACATACTGGTCAAACATTTAATTCTTTCACATGTTGCCGAGCCAAACAAAATTATCTTGAAATCAAAATAAAGTGCAAGTGTAAGATAAATACACACTAGACTAGTATAATTGAACCAATTCAAATTAATAAATTTGATTTTTATTTCTTTTTAAATTATAACATTTGAGGAGGAGGAATTCGAATCCATAACTTCTTGATCATTGAATCACACTAATACGTTGGGTAACCGTTCTTGTTGGCATTTAGATTTGATTCTTAAATGCACCAATGTTGAGGATTCCACCTTCAACAAATAAGGTCTTACATTAAAAAAAAAAAGTTCTCTTACCAAATAAAATTTTATGTTTATGAGTTTTTTTTAGTAAAAGGGTTTTACAACACAACTCAGTATTCAAATCAAAGATCTCGTGATTAGTAATACATTAAGATGTCACCTAGAGGTATTGGGCTTGTTGACTCTATGTTTATAAGATAATCTAATATAATAGTCTCCACCCAACATTAGAGTGAAATAATGTAGGCTACTATTTATCCAACAAATTAAAGTGTTTGTGAGACCCCTAATTAACCATCAAGTATTTTTGAAAAACTATTCTTAATTTATGTTATTCTTTATTCATTTTTGTAAATCTGTTTGGAATTCGTTTTTAAAAGTAAAAAATTGGGAGTCCTAACACAATCTTAGTTTTCAAAGATTTAAAAAAAAAAAAAAAAAAAAAAAAAAAAAAAAAATCCATACTACTAGTTAACTTATGTATAATCTCCTTCAATAATTTATTAGAAAGGATATAGAGCATAGCTATTTCGAGAAATGATGTTTGGAGTGGTGAGTTGTTTATTACTGTCGGTGAATAACATTTTGTGTGTTATAATTGTTGCTAAATATTATTGTCTGTGTTTGAGATGCAGATAATAGTTACATGAATTATCGATATCTATTTTTTTTATGCATGTAATGGGTAGTGAGGGAAATTTTAATGATGATAAATTAGTAAATTGTATGATAATAATTATTGAGTCGTACACTTTTAAAAAGATAATTAATTAAGATGGATAATGATTGTCCAAATAATCATGGTTCATTAAACTATTACTAAAATTCGTAACAATTATTCAAGTAACAATTATTGACATATCAAACGATTCTAAAACAACGGAAGCAAGACTACTAATACAACTATTTTAATATCATAATTATTTCACAAAATTTATTGAAAGAGATTGCCAAGTATGTGTGTTTTTTTGCCTTAATTTAATTAATAATATTTGAGGTGGTAGAATTCGAACATTTAACTTCATAATTACTCGGTTATATAATAATACTATAAATCTTGTAATAATCATCATTAAATGGTTTAATGGTCAAGAAAATTTTGAGTTAAGAGTTGAAAAACTCAATTAAGGGTACCTTTGAATTTATTTCATACAATTTTTTTTTTTTTTCATAAAAGAAAAAAAAGCATACAATTTTTTTTAACATCTAAGTATTATAAGTTTAGGTGGTATGTTTCATGACGTTAGTCAATATTCACGCAAGTGACTCGGACAATCATAAATTATAATAATTTTATTAACTATCGTGGAGTTACTCAATTTATCATAGAGAGTCTTATGTGTATAAGATGATGAGTTTAATTCATAGTGTCACATATCTAGAAATGGTATGTCCGTGACATTAGTCGAAGTGCGTAAAAGCTACCGAATGAGTCAGTGACGCAATGATTTCATTGTTTGGTTGTAAACCAATTAAACACCACGTTTATATGTTCGATCCATGTAATCGATATTTGTAATACTCTCCCCCAACTTGTACTAAAATAAGTGTGTGAGAGTTGAACCATATAGTTAAAGATATAAAATAACAACAATAATAATAATTTTATTATTTACTCATACAATATTTTTATTTTTTTAAGAAATATGGTATGTGATTTAAATTTTGAGAGGGGAGTGGAGATTGTCCAAAAACCATAAACCCTTGTCTTTGGCTTTAAGCCGTTTCGCCGAAACTCTTAAACCCTAAACCCTCAGAAATCTCACAGTTGTGAGCTGCCATGGCGTCCATGGCTTCCAAAGCGAATCCGCTTTTCTCAACCATTCCCCATTTCCTAACATGGAAGAGTTTCGGGTTCCGTACCGTTTGCTGCGGCCGCATGGGCTTCGCTTCCCAGTCTCAGCAGCAGCTCGATCCCGACACGGCTGTGTCTCGGACCAAGGTTCTCGAAACTTTCACAGAAGAATTCGAGATTGGATCGCGCTTGATCACGTTGGAAACTGGAAAGATCGCCCGGTTCGCTAACGGCGCTGCGGTTTTGGGCATTGAGGAGACGAAGGTCTTGTCTACTGTTGCCTCTGCCAAGGGGGACGCTGTTCGTGACTTTTTGCCTCTCACGGTATGCTTGTCTTTCCGGGTTTTTTTTTTTTTTTTTGTTTTTACTTCAACTACAATTGGTGTAAGGGGATTCGAATTCGTTATCTCTCGGTCACTAAGTCAGGTGTAATTCTTCGTGGAAATGTTCGCCGAGATTGTCTGTTATTTTCACTTATTTGTTTGAATTGCTGTATTGGTTTGTTTGAAGGAAATGTTGCGCTGTTTTTGATTGATGGGAGAACGAGAAACAGTGATAATTAGTCAAGGGTCAGGCGGTATCCTTGATGGGTTTCCTTGACATCTAAATATTGTAGGGTCAGATGGTATGTCCCGTGATATTAGTCGAGGTGCGTGAGAGCTTGCCTGATATCAAAAAAAAGAAAAAGAAAAGAGAGAGAGAGAGAGAATGATAATTGATTTTAGTCATATATGCACGAAATGGGGCAAACAAGCACGAGTAGGATATTGTTGTTGGGGCTTTTATAAATAAAGATCCAAGCTTTAGTTAAGAACAGATTAAAGAATACTAGGGCATCCAAAAAACGAAGAATCGAGCCTACTAAACGGAATCCCACCCAAATTTTTTATTGGGGGGAGGGAGCTTATTTTTTTTATTATTAATTTTTTTAATGAAGATTATGTTTCCATCACATTTCCTTTTGGCTTCTACGATTCTGGTGTATCATTTTTGTTGTAGTAATATTTGTGGCACAACCATTATGGAGTGTCCTAGTGGTCTGGAAGTAACAAACAAGTGATAAATTCAATCCATGATAACTACCTACCTAGGAATTAATTTCTATGAATTTCCTTGACATTTAAATGTTGTAGGATCAGCCTGTATGTCATGTGGCAATAGTTGAGGTGAGCGTAAACTAGTTCAGACAGTCACTAATATATAAAAAAAAAATTCTACCACTGGTTCGCTCAGAGGAAATGAATACCATCCCTAAGGGATGGCGCGATGGTCGAAGGCTTGGATTTTGAAGGTGTGCTTCCTTCAAGATCCTAGGCTTGAGACTCATTTGTGACATTAATTTGTAGATATCTTCCGTGTCTCTATTCCTTCGAAGCCTTCCGGTGCTTGGCTTAGGGACGTGTGGTTATCCTGGGTATAATGGAGCAAAACTCCAATTTTCCGGTTTAAAAGAAAAATCTATGTTATGGATTTACGCTATTGGGTGGTTGGTTGCGTCATATGTCCTTCCTACTTCATTTGTTAGTTCGAATGTGTAGTGAAGGAAGGTTTAGATGACTTTCTTTTTCATCTGTTTAGGTGGATTATCAAGAGAAGCAATTTGCACAAGGTGCTATTCCTGGTACATTCACGAGAAGGGAAGGTGCTCCTAAAGAGCGTGAACTTTTATGTGGCCGCATTATCGATCGTCCCATTAGGCCATTATTTCCTGCTGGATTTTACCATGAGGTTCAGGTATGTATTGTGAGTTTAGGTCATATGTCGACAACAGTAAATGTCACTATACTTTGGCTTGCCTCTTCTGTGACCCTTTTTGTTTTGATGACTTTGATGCATATTCCCTAATCAAAGGTAATGGCCAGCGTTCTTTCTTCTGATGGTAAACAAGATCCAGATGTTATGGCAGCTAATGCAACATCCGCTGCTCTTATGTTATCAGATATTCCCTGGGGTGGCCCCATTGGAATGATACGCATAGGACGAATTAATGGCCAGTTTGTTGTCAACCCGACAATGGATGAGGTAATTACTGCTTGACTGAGCCCCACTCTCTTTATATCTCTTGCATACAAAACATAATGTGCTTTTTTTTTTTTTGTTGTTGCCTATATGTTTTCTCTTCTCTGAAATAGTGAAATTGCATGTATACTTAATTCGATTTATTGTATTTAGCAAAGTTTTACTTCTGATTCAGTTTTTCTTCCTCTACTTTCCATCATGAAACTAAAAGCTTTCTTTTCCACGACTTTAAATTTAATTCAGTTTTATAGTATTAATTGGCTTATGGATTCTTATGTTATTAGTATTGTGAATTCTCACGGGCTTTGAATGTATGCTCTCCTCAAGGTTCCAGGTTTGAGATTCACTTGTGACATTAATTTGTAGACACCTCTCGTGTCTCCATTCTGTTGATGTCTTCCGGTATCTGGCGTAGGGATAGGCATGGTTATCACGGGTATAGTGCAGCGAAGCTTCGATTTCTCGGTTTCCAAAAAAGATAAACTGTGAATTCTCACTTTAACAGTTTTCTCGTGTTGACTTGACTCTCTCCCATGTCCCATGCAACTTCCATTAAACTTTTTTTTGTTAGGCAGGACCCTTGGACGATATATTTTATGATATAGTATCTAAGATTATACTACTTTTCTGTCTGTCTTAAATTCTTAACACGTTAATTTTTGTTAGTATTTTCCTTTTGTCTGCTTCTAAAAAACAGTTTGAGAGTGTTATTGTGTAGTCGAAAACTAGTTTAGTTTTTGTCATAAATGATAAAACTATTAAAAATGAATAAATTGTTAACTTTTATGTGTTTGCCAACACATAGATCTTGTAGTTAGATTTCTCCTATTTATGAATGTATTAGTGTTGGATATAATGCAGCTTAACTTGAGCGACCTCAACTTAGTATATGCCTGTTCAAGGGAGAAAACTTTGATGATGGATGTCCAAGCACGTGGAATCACAGAAAAAGATCTTGAAGCTGGATTGAGGTTGGCTCATCCTGAAGTAAGTGATGGGGTATTTTAATTAACGCAGCTAGGCTTTTTGTAACCGATTGCTACTAACATCACTGACTTTGATATTTTAGGCGGTTAAGTTTCTCGAACCTCAAATCAGACTAGCTGCTAAAGCTGGAAAACTGAAGAAGGAATACAAGTTGTCCATGGTGTCAGATAGTACAATGGAGAAAGTTACTAAGTTAGCCGAAGCCCCTATTGAAGCTGTTTTCACTGACCCCTCTTATGGAAAGGTATTCACTGTTTATCTGCAAGATGAATGTTTGAATTAGTGACTTAAACTCCTGCTGACCTTCCTTTGTGTGCGTCTTTCATGTTTCTTTTTAAAGAAAACTATCACCTTTATCCTAGTAAATATTTTTATGAGTCCCCAAGGGGGTGGCAGTGGCATAGTGATTGAAGACTTGGACTTTGAAGGTGTGCTCCCCTCAAGGTCCTAGGTTCGAGAGTTACCTGTGACATTAATTTGTAGATACCTCATGTTCTTCGATATCTCTTGGCGCATGGTCCAGGGACGAGTGTAGTTACCTCGAGTATAGTGGAGCGAAGCTCCGATTTCCCGGTTTAAAAAAAAACATTTTTATGAACAATAACTGTAGAGTTTTAATTTTATATTTTATTTAGTTTGAACGTGGAGAGGCCTTAGAGAAAATCACACAAGATGTGAAGAAAGTATTTGAAGAAGAATGCGATGAGGAAGGTCTGAAGGTTTTGCCAAAAGCAGTGGACTCTGTGAGAAAAAAGGTATGCATATGATTATACAGTTATAAACATTTGAGAGATGTTACTGTCTCTTTAGCTTCTTTATAGTTAATAGTTCATTCTTTCTTCTTAGTCTCAATGGTTATCAAATTTTAAATGTCTATCTGAAGATTGCTGTCTCCTTGTGTTTCAACGTTAACAATTCAGTGAAATCCATTTAGTTTATCCAACTGTCCATATTGCTATTTCGAGAAATGTGTAACTTTTCCTAAATCCTAGGGTATCTGTATTACATTATCATCATGATTTTGAATTTTTTTCAAACATAACTGGAAGGAGATCCCAAAAATAACTGGATGGCGATCATGTTTTTAATGAAGTACAAAAGGCATGGTTTTTGCTTCAGACAGATAAATTTCCAATGTATGCATTTTATTCTCTCTAAGAAGTTAAGCTATTTGTTAAGTTAATTTGCTAAGTCTATGAAATATCAGGTTGTCCGCAGAAGGATTATTGCAGAAGGACTTAGAGTTGATGGTAGACGTCTTGATGAAGTAAGGCCTTTGTATTGTGAATCCAATTATTTGCCTATACTTCATGGGTCATCAATTTTTTCTCGAGGAGATACGCAGGTCAGCCCAGACAATTATTTAGTAGTTTTGGCTTGTTATTATTAGTCATTTCACCATCAAGAAAAACTTTGTTACATTTTACTTTTAACTTCTATTTCTTAAAGAACATTTCTAATGAACTCTTGTACAGGTTTTATGTACTGTAACACTGGGAGCACCAGGAGATGCTCAGCGTTTGGATTCCCTCGTCGGTCCACCTTCAAAGCGTTTTATGCTTCACTATAGTTTCCCCCCGTTTTCAATAAATGAAGTGGGAAAACGAGGTGGTTTAAATAGACGTGAAGTTGGCCATGGTAAATAAGTTATCTTTTTCATATTGAATTATTCAATAAACTAAAGTGGGCGCTCGGTATGACAACTTGGTCATAAGGAATGAAGTGTTGTTTCAATTTGGGAAATAACGGTTCTCTTCCACATATTGTAGTGGTTAACTTCAGCATTTTCAGTCAAAGTCCTTTATATTACCCATCCATTGATAACGAGCAAAATTTAACAAATCCTTGGGCTTTTAAGTTATAATGTAATACTTATTTACCCGTAATTTTTTGTTACCAGAAAATTTGGGAAGTTGTGATGTCTATCATCTAAAGCATTAGTACACTGTCTATGAGATTAAACATTTGAATCTTTGATACTCTACAATTACTTGACGAAATTCTTTATTCAATTAAATATGCTTTTTTCTTTGTTAGGAACTCTTGCGGAGAAAGCTTTGCTTGCTGTGTTGCCCCCTGAAAATGAATTTCCATATACTGTCCGAGTTACCTCCGAGGTCATGGCATCAGACGGTTCAACTTCAATGGCAACTGTTTGTGGAGGTACTATTTACTCTTGCATCAATCGAAGGTGTTGCATTAAAACTGTTGTGGAGCTTTAACATCTTTGGTTGAAATTAAATATTATCCGTAGTGTTTGTAATCTGTATGATTTGTGTTGTAACAACTTGTAATGGACTTGATTTCTCCTCAATTTCCAATTCAATAATCAGTAGATTTCTTTCAAAAGTCTACTCAAGATTCAATTGGTCAAAAAGGGTCTTGGCATAAGGTGATGGGTTCGATTTGTATGAGTGATTCGGAGTCTATTGCACATGTATTCAGAAGCTGTATTTTTGCTACTCGATTTTTGAATTTTATCAGAGCTGCATTTAATTGGCCCATTGCTCTCCCGACGGATCCTTATCTTCTTTTCTCATCCACTTTACATGGGCACCCTTTCAAAAAGGAGAAGAAAATTTTATTGGAGCATTTTTATCGGGGCTTTTTGTTGGGTTATTTGGTTGGAGAGAAATATGAGGACTTTTCATGATAAAGGATCATCATACCATTGTTTTTTGGACACCATTACTTATCATGTTATATTTTGGTGTAAACTTAATCCGTTATTTTATTCCTATAGCTATGAAACTCTACTAAATTACTGGAGATCGCTTATTTGATCTCTTGTAAAATATATCTATATTGTAATTTCATGCATCAATGAAATTGTTTCTTATTCAAAAAAAAAAAAAAAGGGTGATGAGTTCAATCTATGGTGAGCACCTACCTAAGAATTAATTTCCTACAAGTTTCCTTGGCATCCAAATGTTGTAGGGTCAGGCGGTATGTCCCGTGACATTAGTCGAGGTGCGCGAAAGCTGGCCCGGACTGTCACTGATATAAAAAAAAAGCCTATTCAAGATAATGAAATTCCGCTTTCCTGGTTGAATCTATTTGGAAAACTTAGATTACTGTGTCCAAGTATGCAGTCTTTATTTTGTCATAATAAGTCTTCTATAGTTATATATTTTTTTTTTTTGATAGGAAACACAAAATGTCCAAGTATGCAGTCTTTATTTTGTCATAATAAGTCTTCTATAGTTATATTAATTAGAGATGATGTATTAGGATTTCGTGTGATTATTAGGACCTTATTTTTGCAGGTAGTATGGCTTTAATGGATGCTGGTGTCCCATTGAGTGAACATGTGGCTGCTGTTTCAGTGGGCCTTGTTAGTGAAACTGATCCATCAACTGGTGAAATTAAAGATTACCGTATCTTGACTGATATACTGGTAAGATTTTCGCCTGCTCTCCTCCTTGGTTATATCTCTAAGCTAAGGTCAATTATTTGAAATTGACGTGTCTTCTAGTTCTCTGATATGGGCACATACATCAGGAGGGACGTGGCGTCTGGATGCATAATTAGTTTGTACCGGCTGTTATCGTATTAGCAATTATATATAACTAGCTGGTACTGGTAGTCATTAGGCCTCCAATAGTGCTTACATACACGAGGAAGGGTAGATAGGGAATTAGCCTCCTGACAGTTATTTAGTGGGAGGGCGATTGGCCGTGTGGATTGTAGAGAGATGATTATGAAATCTCTTATTTCTTCTCTCTTTGCCGAGAAATGTAAGTTTTCGTGGAGCTGAGATGTTGCTATCTTGTGGGGGCTTTGAAAGGAGAAAAATAAAAGAATCCTTAGAGGGTTGGAGACTTTGTGCCTCTATTTCTAAGCTCTTTTGAAATGATTCTCTAGGTGTTGTTTTACTTTACTTGTTTTTTTTTTGTAAGTTGCCTCCTACCTTTCTTTATTTGTGGGCTCTCTTATTTACATGCCCTTGTGTTTTTCATTTGTTTTCTCAATGAATGTTTGACTGTGAGCAGAACTTCACATGCATATCTAAATTTCACATGTATTTTCTGGTGTATGCAAATTTGATTCGTGAGTTTTTATGCATATGGATTTGTAGGGACTTGAAGACCATCTGGGGGATATGGACTTCAAAATAGCTGGCACACGAAAGGGAATCACTTCAATTCAGTTGGACATAAAACCTGCTGGAATTCCATTGGACATAATTTGTGAGTCCCTAGAGCCTGCGCGTAAAGGTCGTCTGCATATACTTGAGCACATGGAGCGTGAGATTAATGCACCACGTATTAAGGATGATAAGAACTCTCCTCAACTAGGTGGGAATAACTTTTGAAGTATCTTCTTCATTGACTAATGTATATTACTTGAAACCTATTAAATGCGTTTGGTCAATGTGATCATTTGCAGTTACCTTGAAGTACGGTAATGAGGATATTCGTCGCCTAATTGGACCTCTTGGTGCTTTGAAGAAAAAAATTGAAGAGGAAACAGGTATCCTTTGAATTTGAGATTAGAATGATGATATTTTTTTTAGTTTATTGCTTCAAGTTTCATAATCTCAAATGATGTTATTTCAGTGTTTATGATGTGGGTGTTCTTGTCCCATGTAATCGAATTAGTTCAATATGGCATCTCTGTATAATTTATTAATTCTAGACTTCCAGTGCTTTTTTTTTTCCGTTGCAAGTGCAAACCAAGTCTCTATACCCAATTATTTTATTTGATCAATGCGATTGTTGTTGAATCAAAGCATAGATGCACTGTCTTCTGTTGTAGCAGTTGTTTCACTTGTGTTGTCTTTTTTTTTATATATCCGTGATTGTCCGGGCCAGCTTTCGTGCACCTCGACTAATGTCACCGGACATACCACCTGACCACCATGGATTGAATCCATCATAAGTTTATGCACCCCAAGGCCCTCTTTGACCAATTGAACCACTCTATGATGGTTACTATACGAATATCAGAAGGGCACGCCGCAAATACCACAAGAAAGAACTATCTTGATAAATTGTTTGTTACTACAGCTTTGATGCTCCTTGTATATTGAATTATGGCCGTCTCTCTTCAGCGTGGTTTCTTGATTTTTAGGCTTATTGTTGTTCAGGTGCACGCATATCAGTAGGTGATGGAACTCTTACTATACTGGCTAAAAATAAAACTGTGATGGAAAACGTACTAGAAAAGGTATGCCTTTTCCTTGTT
Source organism: Sicyos baderoa (assembly GCA_037832685.1). Taxonomy (NCBI): domain Eukaryota; kingdom Viridiplantae; phylum Streptophyta; class Magnoliopsida; order Cucurbitales; family Cucurbitaceae; genus Sicyos; species Sicyos baderoa. The sequence continues at coordinate 9,305,850 of JBBMEF010000018.1, read as the reverse complement.
GCTAACTTGTGTTCCATGTTATCTTCACTTTTTCGAAGGCTACCGTATGACGTGTCTCGGTGTCCTTTCTGTAAATTTTTGTTAAGTATCTGGGGTATAAGTGTAACCCTGTTTATACTTTATATATGTAGTAAAGATATTAAGTATATAAAATTTGATCTGCCTGAAACTAGTTAAAATTTCTCATGCAACATTTTTTCAGGTTGACTGAGGTAACTTCACTGTTTTACAGGTTGATTTCACGCTTGGCCGTGAGATTGAAATTGGAGGAATTTATAAAGGTGTTGTAACTTCGGTGAAAGAGTATGGTGCATTTGTTGAGTTTAATGGTGGGCAGCAAGGCCTTCTCCACATCTCAGAGTTGTCACATGATCCAGTATGCACTTTTTTCTTGGAATGAGTTCAACAAAATATCTTTATTTTGGATGATCTCTTGTCATGAATTTGATCCAAATTGTTCTATTATTTAACCTTTAAGAGTCTCCGAGGAGTGGCGGGGTGGTCCAATGCTTGAGTTTTAAAGGTTTGCTCCCTCAAGATCCCAAGTTCGAGACTCACCTGTGACATTAATTTGTAGATATGTCACACCTCTCGTGTCTCTATTCCTTCGATGTCACCCGGTGCCTGGCCTAGGGACGGGTGTGGTTACTCCGGGTATAGTGGAGCAAAGCTCCGATTTCTCGGTTTCAAAAAAAAAAAAGAGAGTAGTAATCCGTATTGTAGTATGACAATAAAATTCTACAAGTTTGTCAAATGTTACCGAGCTATGGTTATCTTACGAGTTGAAAGATTTTAATAGTTGGGGGTCCAGAGGGAAGCTATTTCTATTTGTGCAACCTTAGTTCTGGGGAATTTGGAACTGTATTTGACATTAGATTTCAATTTACAAGTGTACAATTTTTTTTTCTTTTCTAAAAAATGTTAAATTTCTTATGAACAGGTCCCCCGGGTTACAGATGTTGTATCTATTGGTCAGAGAATTTCCTTGATGTGCATAGGTCAAGATGTTCGTGGTAACATCAAATTGTCTATTAAGGCAACTTTGCCCAAACCAAAAGCTGAAGGTCAGAATGGAATTTCTGTTCCTCCAGTTCAAGAAGTACCTAAGACGCGGCACGAAACTCTAAATTGTACATCCAATACTTCTCCGGTGGACACTAGCGTAGGTAGTGAGGTAAATCCTACGTCTTCAATTCCGTCGATCCTCATTCGTAGTGCTGAAGATTGCGATGAGGAGGATAAGAAATCTTCTGGTAAGAACTTGAAACTTAAGACTTCTCGGAAACCAGCGGGAGATTGTGATGAAGTGAAAAAATCTTCTGGTGTGAATTTGAAACCCAAGAATTCTCGAAAACCAACTGAAGATTGTGATGAGGCAAAAAAATCTTCTGGGGTGAACTTGAAACCCAAGAATTCTCGAAAAACAAATGCCAATTCTAGATCAGAACCCCAGTCAAAACCCTTGACTCAGAATGGTGCACGTGACAATGAAGTCGCTGTCGAAGGCCCCATAACTGCAAAGAATCTGAAACTTGGAATGAAAGTCAGAGCAAAGGTTTATCAGATTCGAGCCCGTGGTTTAGTACTTGAATTAGGTGAAGGACTTCACGGGATGTATCGATTCAAGGTATTTTCTTCATTTTATGACTTGTAAAATTGTGTATGACTTATGTTTCTGGGGATGAAAAGTTACTTTGTTCAAATCTAAAAGATATTGAGTTTTTTGTAATATTCAGGAAGACGACATGAAGGACTTCGAGGTTGGGAATGAGTTGAATGTTCAGTGTTCAAGCTTTACGAGCAAAGGGATTCCGGTAATGTCGTTGGTTGATAACGAGTAGTTAGTTTGACATCACGCATCAGGCTTTCACTGAATAAATGTCACTAGAAATAAGAGGTGAAATCTGTTCAGTTGAGGATTTTGAGACCCTCTCATGAGTTGTTACAATCTTTGTCAATAGCTATTCTGTTCTTTGATATTGGCAGAAACAGGGCTTTGTTTCAGGCATACAGATAGAACCGATGCTCGAGCGGGGTACGAACGGCAGCAGTTTGCATTCTTTGGTTCGTAAAAGTCGGTTTGAACTTCCTAAACTATATCATTTGCATCTTTCAATTCTGAGTTAAAAATTTATGGCCAAATTGATGCAATTGTTGGTATTTAAAACTAGGATATTAATTATTAGGTATCTTTCTCATTTTGTTTGCCCTTTATTTTTACTAGCATTTGGCCTATAAGTTAATTTTGATAGAGAGGATGATAAATAGTTTTTTTGAATTCAACCAATATTTGGAGCTGAGAAGATTTAACAGCAATAGGATCTTTCCCTTATAATTTTAAGAGATCTTTCCCTTTTAATTTTAAGATTCTAAAGTTTGCTTATGTTATATTTTATTGTGGATGCTGTCAATGCAAATGATGTTAAGATTATGGTAATAGAAATTTAAATGTTGGGAAAGTAAAAAGTTTCGATTTCTTATTTTCTACTTTTTGAAAGCTAGGATAGAAGTAAAAAAGTTGATTAATCCATATCAAATAGGTGAATGGGTTATCTCTCATTGGTTTGTTTAGTTTTTTTTTTTTTTTTTTTTTTTTTTTTTTTTTAATTATTAATATCATTTTTCTTTAATTTTACAAAGATTTGGAATGTGAAGATTCGAATTCATGACTTTCTAGTCATTAGATATAAATGAATGTTAAATATTTAGTTCAATAACAATTGACATGTATCTTCGATCATGAAATTACAAATTAGTAGTTCGACAAAGATGTGGACAAAGATAGATTTTAAACTTTGAAGTGTATAAGATAATGAGTTCAATCTATGGTGATTACTTAGAAATTAATTTCTTACGAATTTTCTTGACATCCAAATATCGCAGAATCAAGCGGTATGTTCCAAGACATCGATCTAAGTGTGCGTAAATTTCGTCCAAATTATTAAGAAAAATAACCCTATAATTTAACTATATTTGGAATTCGAACTCGTGGCTAATTTTTTTTAGAACAACTCGTAGCTAATTAGTTATCGTGTTATACATGTAAAATATTAATTTTAAATTATATAATACAACTCTTCTACCAAATGACAATTTTCATAATTTTTCAAAAAAATTCAATCAAAACAAAAAAATTTGTCACAATAATATTAAATAGTTCAATCCAAATGAATGCTTTTGTCACAAATAGTCCTAACCCATTTATTAGAAAAGATCTCATCTTTATCGAACCCTTCCTAACCACTTGAAATCTCTCATAACACTATACCTCATTCTTTAAATTATCAATTCAAACACACACACAAATATATATATATATATATATATATATATATATATATAAAAGTTCACAACCACTCCCTTCATTTAATTTCTGATTTTTTTTTAAAATAAAGTTAAAGTGTATATTGGAGATGTGTCCAACAATGGATCCACTCTTGGTATATTTTGTATTTTATTATTAAAAGTGCACCATTCAACTCATCCATCGTTCGCATATTCAAATTTGATGTTTTTTTTCACATTTTTATTCAATGCAAATGTACTTTTTATTTAAAAAAAGAAAAGAAAAGAAAGCCCCATTTTTTAATTTTAAAAAACAAGTTTGGATTTTGTAAGCAAAATAGATAAGGTTTAATAAAATATGGACCGACTATTTTAGTTGATTTGACCGAAAAGGTCAATATTAAATGTGAAAACCCGGTAATAATGACACGTGGACATAGCGCCCGCTTGTTTAGGGACAGAATGGATGATCTTAACTTAATAAAGAAACATTAAGAAGATAATGACACGTGTTTCCTTGTTTCCAAACACGGCGGCAAATGACCGATTAACTCATTTGCAATTAATTTCATAAGAGAAATGTTTAGATCAGGTCTATCCTAAATAATAATGCTCATCCATATATACCATAAATTATTTTATTTTAAATAAAAAAAAATAAAAAGAAAAAGAAAAGAAAAATAGTGTGTGACTCATAATAATAAAATAATTCCAAAAATATATAATATTTTTTTTAGTTCAAGTTGAGGAAGGGATTAAAATTAATACCAATTTCAAAGATGGAATATGTGATGTTGATATTAAACTGATTTACAATTAAACAATGAAATCATTATGTCACTAATTCATTCAGTCAAAAATATTTAATACTAGTCTAAGATTAAGTTCTAAACATCATAAGTGGGCAACAATAGTTTAGGTACGATGTTCATTAGTCGGTCGATATCTTTTTTCAACCGACTTATTCATTTGGAAAGAGTTGAAATTCAACTATTCATTTCTTACACGAGGGGAGAATATATATACAACCTAATGAATGAAATGAATCTGGAGTATATACAACAAAGCCAAATAACAAATGTAACAAAATCTAATCTTATTTAATATATAATTTAATACGACTTATTAGTTTATTTACCTATTTAACCGAAAATAAAATAAAATCGAGATATCGATTTATTTTATGATTGTGATGTTAGAATAAAATTATTATTAAATAATAAAACCAACATGTCATCGACTATTTTGATAATGATATAATATTTTAATAGAAATACTATGATTTAGGTTTATTCAAATAACAAAATAAAATATATCTTAAAAGTAATTGTGCGTAGGTTTAAAAATGATTATATGGACGTATTTATTCATTTTGGAAATATAAATAAGAAGCATTTGATTATAGGTTTTGTACTAATTGATAATTAGGACGAATGATCTCAAATAAATAAATAATAATAATAAGACGAAAAACATTTTTAGAAAATAAAAATAAAAAGGTTTGAAAAACTCAAAGGTCGGTGTCGGCAAATTACGTTTGGAGCATGTGCGAATCACACGAAGACCAAACTAATCCTCACAGCAAACTCGCACGTGTACACAACACGTGCCAGACAACTAGCAAACGCGTGGAGCTTTCCCATTGGTCCGTTTGGTAGTTGAACTAACCGCAAGCCGTTATATCAAAACCCCCCGGTTGTTTCCACCTCCCCCACAATTTTTCTTTTTCTTTTATTTTTTCCAGCCACTCCATTTCAGGAGGTGACGTCATAATATAAGTAAAATCAGAAATATAAAATCGTATTTTTTTATTGAGGATTTTTCATGTATAACAAAAATTGATTAAAAAATTGCATTTATAGCACAAAACTAAAAATAATTGCACATATATCAAAATTTTGAGTAATTAAACTCAATCGAACTCAATCAATAACTAGTGATTGAACACAATCAATTGAGCTCAATCACTTAACAAACTGATTGAGTTCAATCACTAGTTACTTTGAGGGGAGAATTTGTAGATTAACACTTTTTTTTAGTACAAATTGAAGGGAGAGAACCAACAAATCCTATACATAAGGTACTACTAAACAAGATAATGAACTGCACCACCAACTAGAGGTGCAACGCAAAATTGAAAAATCGAATCGAATTAATCCAATCCAATGGATCAGATCGATTTTTTAAGAAAAAATTAGACATATCGATTCGTAATTGTACACATACCAAAATTCTGAGTGATTGAACTCAATCGAACTCAATCAATAACTAGTGATTGAATTCAATCATTTGAGCTCAATCACTTAACAAATTGATTGAGTTCAATCACTAGTTATTGATTGAGTTTCACTCAGAATTTTGATATAAACGAACTTTTGATAAAAATGTATTATAATTTTATAAGAGGGCTATAAATTTGATATACATAACAAATTTCTTTTTTTATTTATTGCAAACGGTGCCGTTTGGCCTCCAAGTGTGTTTACTTACCTGAGAAGAATATCACGTGGCAACCTCGCCGTTCATTTAAAAATAAAAAAGTATAAGGTCGGTGGATGATGGGACCAAAAGAGCGATCCACGTGGCAGTGGTTTATTCCAGGTGGGTCCCGCACAGTATATTAATTTTTGTTTGGAAATTGTAAAAAAAACAAGAATAATAATTAAGAAAAAGAACGCTTTAGAAGGGCAGAGTCGTCGAGAGAAGGAAGGACCCACAGTATTTTCAGGCCCACTAAAACCCCAAAAGCTTTGAATAAAAGAATATTGCTTAAAAAAAACATATTTAATCCTTATTTTGGCTATATATTTAAAAATTAAACCCTATTAGAGATAACAAAATAGTTGTTTCAAAAAGAAAAAAAAAAATAGTGAATTACATAGTCGATGGTTAATGACATAGTTGATTATCTTATTTGGTGTTAATCCATTTCAATTCTACAATCACGAATACGAATTCAAAAATCAATAATTCTTGTAATATTTGTGAGAGTAATTGTTGCGCTCTTTAAATGAAGTTTAGACTTTCTTTTTTGACTATGATTAGATTACTTTTAAATTTTTTTCTAAAAAAAGAATTTAATTACTTCTAAATTTTAACATAAATTTTAATTTTACCAAAATTTAATTTTTAAAATATAATAGGTATAAAAGTAAATTTAGGTTTGATCTCAAAACTTGGTTTTCTTTTTATTTTTTTTGAGATTACAATAATTGTGAATCGTGACTCGAATCCATGATCTCTTAATCATTAGGCATATACTAATGTTGTTGAGCAAATGGCCAAAATTTGGTATATGTTCATATATATATATATATTATGAGAGCACTTTTGTTGGTATTTCTACCGCTGTTAGATGTTTGTTCTTTGCTCTCATTAATTTTTGTAAGAGTTATGTTAATATTTTTATCAAGCCATGATTTTTTCTTTTTTTATGACCATGTAAAATTTTCTTTGAGAAGTTAGTGTACAATTTTTGTTTTCTCCCCTCTTGAGTTTGTTTTATTTTGGACTGTAAATTTATAAGAAAACTTAAATTGCTTTTTTTTAATGGTATAAAATAAACCATAAAATGTGTACGTATTTCTAAAATTTATAAAAAAGAAAAATAAGAAATTGATTTGATGGCTTTGTTGATTATTATATAGTTCAACTCTACGATAATAAGTTTGATCTAGAAAATAATAATCATAAAGTGGTAATTTTTTATTTTTTTATTTTTTTATTTTTTTATAATTAAAATGGTACTACCTTGCAAGAAAATAAAACATTTAACTTTTGCAATTTTATAAAATGAAATAAAATTGCATTAAAAAACAAAAGGGCATTTTGGAAAAATTCTCCTCTAAAGAAATTCCATCCCTAAGGCTTTCAAAAGGGATTCTTTATGATATGATTGAATATTCATAAAGATATAAAATTCTTGCCAACTAAAGGAAGAATAAAGAGAGAGGGAGACAGGGTTAATTTTGGAAAATTTAAATGCCAGACTAATTGAAGTTTAATTAGGGAAAGGCCTAGAAAGCTTTGGAAAATTGCTCCACAAATAAGGCAAGGTTAATTAATGCTCCTGTCCCCTTCTTGATTTGCCTTCATTATGTGGGAATTGGGAGAATATAATCCATCAAAATAGCACAATCTAAATTGGCTTTATTTTATAGAAACAAATAAACATAGGTTTACCAAGCTTAAATTTATCGACGATCGATTGTTTGATGGTTTCATTATTTTGTGAGAAATGTAGTTCAACAACTATGATCACGGATTCGATCAATAAAATCGATATTTGACACTTTTTTGTAGGGTTTATAGTTTTTCTCTCTCAACTTGTATTAAACAAAAAATTTATAAATTTATGATAAAAGTAACGAGCAACTAAGAGAAAAATAATTCAACTGACATAAATCATAGTCTTATTAGTTAAGGGCTTGTCACTTGTGACCACACGACATGACACTTCATACTTGCTTAGGGATTATCATTTGTAATCGTATGTCATTTCAACCTTTTTTTTTCTTTCAATATTTTCATAATAAAATGGTACTACATCAATTTTTTTTTGATTGTTTGCAACCATATAATATTTCAAAAATAAAATGTCTTCAATATGATCTCTTTCACATTCTTAAACACTTTTTTCATTACGGCGTGTAAAAGGTTGGACCTCCCACGTCCAAGATTGTCGATGAGTCTTTGTTGGAGGTATTCATCTTGTGGCAATTGTTCCACATTAAAAATGTGAGTATTCTACAACTCATTTATAAAAGATATTAAATATTTTCTTTATAGTCAGGTGAAACCTCATATTCTCTAATATGATATTAGAGCTTAACGTGGATAATGACCCCCAAATTTTGATCCAACCAAAAATGCTTTGAATTATAAAGCAGGTGTGCACCCCACCCAAGTGGGCATAAGCTTAAGCGGGTATTTTATCTCAAAATTCGGATCCGACCTTAGCAAAAAGTTAGCCAAAGCGGGTCTTTCGTTCCACAAATTCGTATTAGGATCTAGTTTAAGATGACATTTCCTGATATGGCCGCCATCTTGAGGGGAAATGTTGAGATACTCACCTTATGGCAATTGGCCCACATTGAAAATGTGAGAATTCTACAACTCATTTATAACGGATATGGAATACTCCCCTCATAACTAATTAGTTTTGAGGTGGAATTCTATATTTTCTAATAGTCTTGATCTTTGTATAGCCCTTACTTATTTTTGAATTAATTTTTTATATAATATTATAATGTCAAATGATATTTCTTGTGATTATAATAGTCAATATTATATATGCATAATCTAACCTAAAAGAAAAGTCTTACAATCACTGTTCTATACCATGATCAAGTGGTCTCTAAATTTTTATATAAAAATGCTATTATAAACTTAATAATATTCAAAATCTTGGACCAGAATAATAACTTAAATACTACCTTATTTCAATGGATCACCTCAAATATATACTCTTAATTAAAAAGTTAAAAGTTCTAACCATTTTAAAATCTTATACATTTTGGAATTTAAAAAGAATTAAAAAAAAGTTTCAAATAAACTATATATATTTTTAGTATATATGGTGAAAGGGAGATAAAAACCAATTATCGAGATCAGACTTAATATTGAACTGATTTATAATCAAACAATTATAATTATTTACTATTTAGTAATACACTATTTTTTATAACAATTTCCAAACAAGTTGGAAAGATACAATAATTTTTTTTAAAAAAAATCTATTGACAGTCAAGTGTCCAACTGCAACATGGATAATGTAATTAATCACACTTTATTCAACCCACCCCCAAACTTTTCAAATTAATCATTTTAAATTGACATTAAATCACTTTTATTGAAAATTATTTTATTTAAAAAAAAAATACATCATCAAAATTCAAAAATTCAAAATCCACCTTCCCACGAACCTTCCATTTTCCAGCTCTCCAAATCTATAAATCCCAAACTCTTCTTCCCAATTCCACCATTGCTAACCTGCAACTTTTTTCCAAAGCTTTTTCAAAGAGAATCAAGCAAAAGCCCCTTTTTTCCTTTTCGATCCTCAAGAATCTACTATTTAGAAAAAGAACCCCATATTCTTTTTCGAATCAGCCCACTTGATTTTTTTTTTCTTCTATAAAATCCCCTCAATTTCTATTATTCACCACAGCAACCTCGAAGAAGAGAAAAAAAAAACTAACCCTTTTGAATTTGGGTTGTTTCTTCGATTTTTCTCTCAAATGGCTCCAAGCTTGAAAAACGGCGGCTCCAACGACGCCGTTTCGTTGGATGGCATGGACGACATGTCGTCCCCGTTCTCAATCGACGGGTCGGATTTCACCGTCAACGGCCATCCGTTTCTGTCAGATGTGCCTGACAACATTGTCGCTTCCCCGTCTCCGTACACCTCGATCGGCAAGTCGCCAGTTTCGGTTGGTTCTTTTGTGGGGTTCGACGTGTCGGAACCTGAAAGCCGACATGTCGTTTCGATTGGGAAGCTGAAAAATATTCGGTTCATGAGTATTTTCCGGTTCAAGGTATGGTGGACCACGCATTGGGTTGGGAAGAATGGTGGGGACCTTGAGTCCGAGACTCAGATTGTGATCCTTGAGAAGTCGGACTCGGGCCGCCCGTATGTCCTCCTTCTCCCGATCGTCGAGGGGCCGTTCCGGACGTCGATTCAGCCCGGGGTAGAGGACTTTGTCGATGTCTGCGTCGAGAGCGGATCGTCGAAGGTGTCGGATTCGTCGTTTCGGAGCGTGTTGTACCTTCATGCTGGTGATGATCCTTTTGCGCTTGTGAAGGAGGCTATGAAGATTGTTAGGACTCATCTTGGAACTTTTCGTTTGTTGGAAGAGAAGACTCCACCAGGTATATATATTATAAGTAATTAAATGACCACTAAATTTAAAATTGGAGAATTTGCATGTATATTATAAGGTAAAAAAATTGCATAAATAACAAAATAATAAAAATATTTGTAAATATAGCAAAATCAGATTTATAGATTTATAGACTCCATCAATAGTGTCTGATAGACTCTATCAATAGACTCCATCAATAATGTCTGATAACTCCATCAATAATGTTTGATAGAGTCTATAAAAAAAAGTTGTTATATTTACAATATTTTTAAAAAATTACTATAATTCTAATATAGAGTAAAAAATTTGCTATATAATACAAATTCCGTTTAAAGTTTAGTTAGAGGATAAAACTTAGATACGATATTTGATTCACTAAAAGATCTAAGAAATTTATAAGAATTTAATTTTTGAAATTTATAAGAATTTAATTTTTGAAATTTATAAGAATTTAATTTTTAGATGGGTGATATTGTAAATTAAACTTATGTTTTTTAAAATTCTTTTTCCATTAATTATTAAATTAAATCCATGATGATTTTGAACATAAGATGAATTAAAGAAAACATATATAGGCACGTATGAGTAAAATTCAATCAAGTCAAATAACAACTAAAAATATTCAAAATAATAGTGAAAAAGTCAACACAACTCTAACGAAATGATGGCATAAGCATATCTCTATATAACCAGTTTAAATTTTTGTATTGAATAAAATGAAAGGGTTTTTGCAGGAATAGATAAAATTAATAAAATATTTATAATATTAGTTAAATTTGAAAAAAAAATATCAATCATAATTAAATATAAGGTATAAAGTAATACTTTTTATACCGAATAACTAATACATAATACAATAGGATGAATATTATTTATATTGTATATTTGACTATATATGCTAAATACTTTTAAATTTGTCTAGATATGTAATTATTTTGTAAAATTGTACTATCCAGTATAATTTTCCTAAAATGAACTTCCTAAAAAACGATGTATTTTTACTAATTTGCGATTAGCACAAGTTATGATAATCTATATGTTTAGAGTGAAAATTATTATAGCAGATTGTTTTACTAAAAGAAATGGATTTACTATAAACCAATCTGATATATTTTGTTTGGATATTAATTGGTAGGCATAGTGGACAAATTCGGGTGGTGCACATGGGACGCGTTCTACCTAACGGTCCACCCACAGGGCGTAATAGAGGGTGTAAAGCACCTCGTCGATGGCGGGTGCCCTCCGGGCCTCGTCCTAATCGACGATGGCTGGCAATCGATCGGCCACGACTCGGACCCAATCACCAAAGAAGGAATGAACCAGACCGTGGCCGGCGAGCAAATGCCGTGTCGTCTTTTAAAATTCCAAGAGAACTACAAGTTCCGTGACTACGTCAACCCCAAGCGCCCTGGCACCAAGGGGATGAAGGCCTTTGTCGACGAGCTTAAAGGCGAGTACTCGACGGTGGAGTATGTGTATGTGTGGCATGCTTTGTGTGGATACTGGGGTGGCCTTCGCCCGCAAGTGCCCGGGCTGCCCGAGGCTACGGTCATCCAGCCCGTGCTCTCGCCCGGGCTACAAATGACTATGGAGGATCTGGCTGTGGACAAGATTGTGACTCATAAGGTTGGGATGGTTCCTCCTGAGAAGGCAGAGGAGATGTATGAGGGGCTTCATGCTCATTTGGAAAACGTCGGGATTGACGGTGTTAAGATCGACGTTATTCATGTAAGCTTAATTTCTTTCTTTTGGTTTAAGCTTAATCTTTTTAACGGTAAGAAGTGAAAGATTCAAACTCACAACCTATTGATTATTGGAACTTTGCTTCTTTTGTTATGTAAATTTAATCTTGATTTTTGTGTTGTTTGAATTGTTTTTTTGAATGTTATCAAAAATAAAAAATAAAAATTGTTTTTTGAAAATCTAATTTGTATTTAGTAAATGTGATTTTTTTTTTTATAATTTCTTTCTTATGTGACATAGATAAAGGAGTCTTTTATATATATAGACAATATAAAAATATACCATTTCAGTATAAAAAATGTTTTTTAGTCAAGAAAAAGATTTGAATAAATTTTTTGATAACCATATATTCAAATTTCCTTAATTTTTTTTTTTTTTTTTTGAGTACCTCCTTAAATTGTTTATGTTCACTAAAAATATGATCGAAAATTTGAATGGACAGTTGTTGGAGATGTTGTGCGAGGACTATGGAGGTAGAGTGGATTTGGCGAAGGCATATTACAAAGCAATGACCAAATCAATCAATAAACATTTCAAAGGAAATGGAGTCATTGCGAGTATGGAACATTGTAACGACTTCATGTTCCTCGGCACCGAGGCTATCTCTCTCGGTCGTGTTGGTACGTAACTTTTATACTATAGTTAAAAATACTATTTTGATCTCTATACTTTATAATTTACTTTTATTTTGATTTTTGAATTTTACATTTTATCTTACTTCTTTTAAATAAGTTTAACTTCTATCTCTAAAATAAATTTGAAGTTATTTTTAATTAAATTAATTTATTAACAATAATTCTTTTAATTCAGTAAATAATAAAACATGAGTATATTTTTGGAACTTATAATGGAAAATTGATATAGACTAATATATTAAAGAAAAAAATCCATTTAAAATTTGGTTTTATAGAACTAAAATTGGACATTTAAAAATTTAGAGATATTAAAATGAATTTTAAAATGTATTAACAAAAATGATATTTTAATTAATCTGTTATAAGTTTGTTTTGGACTATTTTGAAGAATAAATATCAATTTTACCTTTGATTGTATAATTTTTACTAGGAATTTCTAATTTCCTCAAAATTGCATTTTTCTTTTGTCATCGAACACAGAGGTTGGTGAGGATGGTGTTGAATTTATTTACAACCATGAAACTATTGCGTCACTTATTCATTTAATAATAAAAAAAATGGTTTATTTTTCTAATGGGTCCACGTGGGTTATCTCGATGACGTGTTAGATTGTATCCAATTATTGATCGCCACGTATTGTTTGATAGGTGATGACTTTTGGTGCACTGACCCATCTGGTGATCCCAACGGTACGTTTTGGCTGCAAGGATGCCATATGGTGCATTGCGCCTATAACAGCTTGTGGATGGGCAACTTCATCCACCCTGACTGGGATATGTTCCAATCCACCCACCCTTGCGCCGCCTTCCACGCCGCCTCCCGAGCCATCTCCGGTGGCCCGATCTACGTCAGTGACTTTGTCGGGAAGCACAACTTCGATCTCCTCAAAAAGCTGGTGCTCCCCGACGGTTCAATTCTTCGAAGTGAGTACTATGCTCTCCCGACTCGTGACTGTCTCTTTGACGACCCCTTGCACGATGGAAAAACTATGCTTAAGATATGGAACCTCAACAAGGTATATGGTTTTCTTGAGTGAAGCTTTTGTGTCAAAATGTTAAGAATTTGACTTGTGCATTTAAGCGTGACATGTGTATATATATATAAGTGTGTTTAATAATACATGCATATTTTAATTACTTTTTTAAATAGGTCACTGGCGTGATTGGTGCATTCAATTGTCAAGGAGGAGGGTGGTGTCGCGAAACGCGACGCAACCAATGCTTCTCCGAATACTCGAAGCGAGTGACCTCGAAAACTAATGCAAAAGACATAGAGTGGAACAGTGGAGAAAATCCAATCTCTATTGAAGGTGTGAAAACATTTGCGCTCTACCTTTACCAAACCAAGAAGCTCATTCTTACCAAGCCCACTCAAAACATTGATATTGCCCTTGACCCATTCGAGTTCGAGCTTATCTTTGTCTCCCCAGTGACCACCCTTGTTGAAACTTCTCTTCAGTTTGCTCCAATTGGGCTCGTCAATATGCTTAACATTGGCGGTGCCGTCCAATCTGTTGACTATGATGATGACTTGAGCTCGGTCGAGATTAGCGTCAAAGGTACGGGTGAAATGCGTGTGTTTGCATCGGAGAAACCGAGGACTTGCCGAATTGATGGTGAAGATGTTGGGTTCAAGTACCAAGACCAAATGGTGGCTGTTCAAGTTCCATGGCCCGGTTCGTCTGGTATTTCAATGATCGAGTACTTGTTTTAATTTATGTAGAGCTTGGTTGTTGTTGTTGTGGTTGTTGTTATTATTATTATTATCAATGTATTTCTCTCCAAATGGAAAATGCATGTAATTTGGAGAGTAAGTGAGTGCGTTTATTCGAATAAGACTACTTTTTATTATTTATCAATTTCGTGTGTTTTACATGCAACTTAACTATTTTTACATGTAATAGCTCTAGTGGCTACATTTATGTTAAATCTAGTTGTTCATGTCATTGTACCTTTTGATTACGGTATGATATTGTCGATTTGAACATGGGACTACTTTATTTAATTTTCATATCTTTGTTAAGGGTTTATGGAATTATTATAGCAGGTTGGTCTAGTAATTAGGAGGCATTCCTTCAATGAGGATTATACATATCGATTCCACGCATCAAACACGTGATCATAAAGTAGAAGTGGATTAACACCAAATCAAATAATCAATCACGTCAATTCTAATTATTGTAAAATAAAAAAGAAACTAAATAAGATGTCATGTAAAATATTATGTTGTAAAAGGCTCAAGTTTTGGGCCAATCCAATTCTTTTGAGTCTACAAACATTACTTTCACTTGGAGTGTTTAAGATTTGGTGTTAGAGGGAAGAAAATTAAGAAAGGTCTCAACTTTATATTTGTTTTTAGTACAGTAGTTTCTTCTCAATTCCTCCTCCAACATTACATTAAATAATTTATTTGATATTGTTGACTAAGAAATTTCGGTCAATCATAAATTGACATGTCATTATCTCAAATTTAATGGCAAAACCTGGCTATGAAAAACTAACTCCCACTAAATAACAAAGTGACCCACTAAATATAGACCACTACTCAAACAGTTATTGACTAAAGCTATTATCTAAAAATATCACTAATTCAAAATAATGCCAACAATTCCTCCCTTAAACTGAAATCTGCAGAAATCAGTTTAGGAAATAATTTGAGCAACCTCCATTAAAGAACAAACCCCAAGCATCTTTCGAAACTTCACAAAAGTATCATGTTTGAGTGGTTTAGTCATAATATCTGCCACTTGCTCTTGACTTCTACAAAACTCCAAATCAATGGTTCCATTATTGCAAAGATCACGCAGAAAATGGAACCTGACATCAATGTGTTTGCTTCTTCCATGTAAAATTGGATTTTTGGAGAGTTTGATTGTTGAAGTATTGTCACAAAATATTGTTGTGGAACCTTCTTGTTGAACTTGAAGTGTTTCAAGCAATCTCCTTAACCAAATGGCCTGACAGGAACATGATGCGGCTGCTACAAACTCCGCTTCCGTAGTGGATAGAGTAACAATCTGTTGTTTCTTTGATGACCATGATACAACGCCAGAACCAATAAAGAAAACAAATCCAGATGTACTTTTCCTATCATTTATGTCACCTGCAAAATCACTATCAGTGAAGCCAATCAAATTACCATGCGCTTTTGCTGCATAAAATATTCCATAATCAACAGTCCCTTTCAAATAACGAAATATTCTTTTCGCAGCACAAAGATGATTCTCAGTCGGACACTCCATGTAACGACTAATTAGACTAACACCATACATGATGTCAGGTCTAGTTGATGTAAGATACATCAAACTTCCAACAATTTGCTTATATAATGTGGCATTTATCTTCTTCCCTCCTTCATCTTTCATCAACTTCAAGCCAAACTCAGTTGGAGTGGAAGCTGAATTGCATTCCTTCATATTGAACCTGTCTAAAATCTCAAGAACATACTTCTTTTGCGAAAGAAATATTCCAGTTTGTAACTGCATAACCTCAATACCAAGAAAATATTGCATTAGTCCCAAATCACTCATATCAAATTCATTCATCATGCTCTTTTTAAATGATTCAAGCATGGTTGAATCATTCCCAGTATATATTAAATCATCAACATACAAACAAACAACAATCATGGAACCATTATCACCAAACTTAATAAATAAAGTATGCTCATAAGGACATTTTAGAAATCCAGCTTTGGTAA
>JBBMEF010000018.1:9260812-9289528 GCA_037832685.1 Sicyos baderoa | reverse complement strand
ACATTACTTCACTTGTGCTTGAAAATGAGAGAAAGAGATGAGAGATAGAGATGGTCCCACTGGGCGTGCCAATTTGTAAACACGTGTCTCGCATCTATCTCATCTGTCGAAATCTCGTGTGAACAGATATTATTAAAGGTCACACCTATTTCGAAAAAAAAAAAAAAAAAAAAATTAAAAGTCACATCAAACATTTTCTAATTTAACTATTATAATATACAATAAAATATATTTTATTTAAGCTCATTAAATATCACATCACACATTTTTTATTTTTCAACCATATAATATAAATAAAATATATTAATTTTATCAATCAATCCAAAATATACAATCATTACATTAGAAAAAATTAATATAAATATAAATATTTTTACAACACCTTCTCTTCGTAACATCAATTTACAAACATGTACTACATAGGGGTGAACATGGATTGAGTTGTGTTGGATTGAGGTGATTTTCAACCCAACCCAAATATTCGGGTTGCTCAATTCTTCAACCCAACCCAACCCAATTAAAGACGCAACCCAACCTTTTATTTTCGGGTTGGGTTGAGTTGGGTTATCGGGTTCATAATTTGTAACTACCCTAAAATTAAAAAAAAACTCACCATGATAAGTAATGTATTTAATAAACAATTTCTAACGCCTCTTTTTTTATTCTTAAAAATTTAGGACGAACATTAGCATAAGTGTATTCTTATTGCCAATGAAAAATTCAAGTTTACCTAACTTCAAAACCTTATCAATAGATTTAAAAAATATTAAAAAATAAAAGTCTAACCGTAATGATTAAATTAAATAAATATGCAACATATAATATAAATAATTAAATAACATAATAATTATGTTATAGGTAAAAGTATATATTTTTAAACTAAATATGAAATTTGGGTTGGTCGGGTTGGGTTGGGTTGATTTTAGGTCTAACCCTTGACCCAACCCAACCCATGAAAATTCCATGATTTTGAACCCAACCCAACGCATTTATGTATTCAACCCAACCCAACCCGACAAATTGGATCGGGTTGGTTCGGATTTCTCGGTTTGTCGGATTAGTGTGCACCTCTAGTACTACATATCTTCAAATCACTTACTTCTTCTACCGAATGGATCGGTGGCGCGATTGGTTATCTGGTTTTGGTGTTAATCCATTTCCACTCCACGGTCACGGGTCCGATCCCGGGAATCGGTATTTGTAATTCTACTTCCCCCAATTTGTACTAAAAAAAAAAAAAACACTGTATTCCTTATCACCTCTTTCTCTCATCTCCTCTCATCTTTTCAACTCCAAAATCTAATCATTGATTAAATTTTTTAATTAATATATATATTTTGTTTAATAAAGGTGAAATGTATAGGGAATGGTAAGGAAACAAACACAAATTCTAAAAGCATAAAATTTAAATCGTAAATATTGTTTTATATTTTTAGTTCTTATTTATTTAAAACGTAAACGCAGAAGACAATTGTATTATTACTATTATTATTTTAAGTTCATAAATATAAACACCGTGATATAATGTATAATCTAATAACAACCAAATTACCAAATCACTTGTAAGAAAATAAAAATAAAAAAAATTACAAATTCCAAATTTACCTCCCAAAATATGGTTTTTTTTTTTTTTGGGTATTTCTCCAAATATTATGGATTTTTGTGTTATTCAACACCAATTTTAACGACCAACAAACCCATCTTCATATTCTGGACCGTTTCTCAATCTCACAACCGGCCCATTTAACGAAAAAGTGGGGCGAAAACAAAATTAAGAAAACATCATAGGAGAAAAGTACAATTAGTCCAATCTCAAAGCCTCCTTTTGCAATTCTCTCATTTTATTCGGTATGGTACATTCATCGTCGTCGTCTTCTTTCTCTCTCTTCCTCTCGGTCTAGAATCCGAAGGGGCCATATGCGAATTCAGCGTTGCAGAGAAACCCTCGCCGGACCGCCGTTGAATCGCTGATCGCCGGCGGTGTTTCCGTCCAACGATCTTGTATCTTCCGTCGCCTCTGGTTCCTCTTCGAACGCTTTTCTTGCTTTGCCCTCCGCTGATTCCAGAGCCGGATTTTGTTGCTCTGAATGATTGAAGCGGTTCTAGGCGGTTTATTGATCAATTCGTCCGGGAATGTTCGGTAATCTATTTGTTTGTTGGTTCTTTACTGCTTTGTGTTTGTTCTGTGACTTCGGTTTGTTGCGCTCCTGGAGAATTTTGAGTTTTTGTGGTTTTGGTTTATTTAGTTCGTCAATGGAGTGATGGATTTTTTTGGATTTATTGTACCAATTCTATGCTGGATGATTTGAAGTATGATATTCAGCTGTTAACTAGCGTGTTTGTAGGGTCAGGCGGTATGTCCCGTGACATTAGTCGAGGTGCGCGAACGCTGGCCTGGAAAGTCATGGATATAAAAAAAAAACTAGTGTGTTTGTATTTCATTAGGGAATAGTTGATTAATGAATGGGGCGGAATTGATTCTTTTCGTAATTGTTGATAGGTCTGTTTATTGTTCTTGTCATTTGAGGCTTATTTGATTTCTCTCTTTCTTTGTTGCGTTAGGTTAAAATAACTCAATATAGATACTTCGAATCAATAAGGGACCATTCTGATCGTTTCTGGGAGTCAAATGGAAGTGAAAGTTTCGTATCCTAAACCGGGCATTTCCTCCTCCGATTATGTTAGTGATCCGGAGGAGAAAGATATTAGTGATGATGAAGATGATGATCGCAACCATAAACACCGAAGGCGGGAGACACGCTCTCAGTCTTTGGAAAGAGATACACGTGAACATGTTTTGAGGCCATATGGAAAGCGTGGTAAGCCTTTAGAAAATGGACGTAGTTTTAGGGACAATGATACTCAAGCGAATGAAGCGTGGAAATCCTTCAATAATCCCACTTTTGATAAAAGACGCCTAGGTGCAGTGCCAGGTCCTCGAGTGGCTGGGGATTTCAATCAAAGGATCAGGGCAAACCAGGCGTTTTCTGGCGACCTAAGTTTTGGTAGGGGAAGAGGCAGGGAGTCTGGCGCTTGGAACCAGTTTGATTCAAGGTTTAGTCCTGTTGACATTGCTTCCCAAATTGTTCACCATGGTTCTTTTCCTCCCAGTCTATTTGCTGGAAGGGGTTTACCAAGTGTTTCTACTGGACAAACTGCACCTTGGAATGCGTTTGGATTAATACCAGGAATTCCGAATAGTGGGCTAGAAGCGATGCACTCCATTGGTTTGCCGGGAACACTTAGGCCTCCAATCAACCCGCCTCTCAACATAGGCATCCCTCGCCAGAGATGTAGAGATTTTGAGGAACGTGGATTCTGTCTTAGAGGAGATATGTGTCCAATGGAGCATGGGATTAATCGCATTGTAGTTGAAGATGTCCAGGTATGTTTATCAACCAGTTTACTGTATTTGACTGAGCATGATGCTTGATTAGAATGAACACGTAATCTGTTTGGCCTCCCATACGAGGACTACCCAGGTTATATTACATTTACATCTTTTAAGGATATTATTATATCACATCGTGACTATATACTTTTCTTATGAAATTATATGAGCACAACTTAGGAGTGGACATATTTCTCTTTGGTTCTGCCAATTTCTATAAGCATCGATTTTGGTGATTTTAGATTACAAGTTTGCTTTATTAAAACAATATTGTTATCTTTGGTCCAAACTTCAGAGATTAAATTCCTAATCCAACTCTACTGTGGGATTACTTGGTAACCACCCTCAATCAAGTTTATTTATAAACAGAGTTACAAGCCAAGGGGAGTTTTGAGAGCTCCCTACCCTCTCCCTCTCCTCAACAGAGGATCCCTAAGACAATTTTAAAAGATATACCCTCTCCCTATACAAACTTGCTATATTTTTTGATAGGAAACAAAAACTTTCATTGATGATTGAAAAAATTACATCCTATCGAAACATTACAAAAAACTATGCCATTGAGTGATAAGAGTGGTAAGACCATAGTTACAAAAGGGAGGAATAGAGTGACACCAATACATCGCCAAGTAAATAACGGATTCAAACATAGACTCCTTGTGTGTGTAGTCTTCATTGAAAAGTCTATTGTTTCTTTCCCTCCAAATGGTCCAAAAATATGCAAAGATAACACTCATCCACAGTTCTTCAATATCGCCTTTAAAAGGATGACCCATAACTAGATATTCAATAAGTGATTTTGTTTCTCTAGGCAAAGGAGTGGACCAATTAAACGCCTTAAGAATATGATTCCATAAATCGATCGAGGCAGCACATCTCATAAACAGATGATGTTGAGATTCAAATCAGAGAGGCAAAGAATGCAAACAGAAGGTTGGAGAGCAGTTTTAGCAAACTTTTTTTTGAATATACAAACTTGCTATATATCCTTCTCCCTTTGCTTTTCTAGCCTTAGCCCTTTCTAACTTAAAAAACATCATTGGGTTTACACACCACACGTGACACGTTCCATCCTCTCACGGATCCCCTACCTTGGCACACTTTTGCACATCCAAGTACATTGTTTTTAGGATTAAATTTTGGAAACTTGTGTTTCTGCTTACTCTTCTTTGTATAAGTTTTGAACACGTCCCAAATTAAAGTATGATGAAACTTATGGGCAGGATCTATAATTGCTTTAGAAATCCAAGTTGTCCTTCATGAAAATCTAGTGTGTGCGCGTGCATGGTAGTTTGAAAACAACTTACCATTCAAGCTTTCATTTTCTTTTTCCTTTTTGTTTTTGTCCAAGACTGGTAGAAATTGACATTTTCTCTCTTCATTTCATCCTTATTTTTGTTCATAATGTTGTTCCTTTTGTTAATTAGTATCATTGTTTTCAATTGAATAATATAAAGAACTTGTATAAATGTTTCTTTTAGATTTAAATGGCCCATTAATTACTTGGTTCCCCTTAAAATAAATAAAAGTTTCATAAATAATATCATTTGCTATGTTTTTAAATGGAAGTTAGTTCTTTACATAAGAGGTTATATCTAAAGTTTCTTGATTGCAGATGAAAATTTTAAGAGAACAATATAATTTTCTTTCCATTCACATTTTTAAATTTGGTTGAACCTTTTTTTCTGGAAAATAAACATTTCATATAGCCGTGTATAAGTAATAGTCTTACCAATCAATATTCAATACAGCTTTTGGGTTGTTTCTGGCCTATGTTTTGCTTGAAAGAAATTTCTTTATGCATCTGTATCTGGATGTATAACTAATAACCGTATATCTTATCTAGTTCTAATATTTTGTATGTTCTTGCATTTGCAGAGTCTCTCTCAATTTAACCTTCCTCTTTCGCTTCCAAATGCGCACTTAATGGGGAAAACTACTGGATCTATGCCTGCTGTTAGCACATCTTCCACGACAGTAATGAATGGCAAAGGATTGCTTGGAAAAAATAGCAAGCCTGGGGTAGGAGAGGATTCATTGGCATTTCATGGTGTATATTCAGGTTCTGGTAGTGCAGCTGAAGCTGACTTGTACGATCCTGATCAACCTTTATGGAATAACAATTGTCCTGAGAAACCAAATGCACTCTCAGACATGCATTCATCAAAGATTGATGAAGTTGAATCCTTAATAGGAGACGACCCTTCTGATAGGAATCAGGTTAGGAAATGTGATGATGCTAATAATGGATGCTCTAATAGAATTACTGCAACTAGTGGTTCACAAGCTGGTTCATCTGTCTGGGGTAGAGTTGGGTCAAGAAACAGACAAGATATGAAAGGTAAACTTGATCCAGTTGTAAGTTCCTCTGGTTATCACGAAAATGACGTGAAGGAACACAATGAGGTACTGACTAGTGTTCAAGGAAATTCTCATCAACAAAAGAACATGGCTCAGGATGATGCTCACACTAAAGCAGGTGATTTATCTCTCAAGGCACAGAGTGATGCCGTGCGTACTACACGGAAACCGTCTCAGAAAGCAATGCGTACTCTGTTTGTCAATGGGATTCCACAACAGAGCAACAAAACTGAGACACTTCTTTCTCATTTTAAAAAATATGGTGAGGTCATTGACATCTATATTCCAGCAAATAGTCAACGTGCTTTCGTCCAGTTTTCAAAAAGGGAAGAGGCAGAAGCTGCTCTTAAGTCACCTGATGCTGTCATGGGCAACCGTTTTATCAAACTTTGGTGGGCTAATCGTGACAGCATTCCTGATGATGGTGTAAACAGTACTAATGGTATTCATGTACCTCTACGCCATATTGCAGCTGCTTCACTTCCTTCTCTTGCCATCAAAGGAAAGAACAATGTCCAGGTTTCCACTTCAAAAGGCAGCATTTCCCATCCATCCGAATCTTCTTTAGCTGCCCTGGATCACTCTCATGCTTTCAATAGCCCCAAGGTTTCTTCTCCTTTGCAAAAGAAATTAGAGAATCTGGAACAGTTAAAGGAGGAACTCCGAAAGAAGCAAGAAATGCTAGCAATGAAGCGGAATGATTTTAGGCGCCAGTTGGATAAACTTGAAAAACAGGTAAACTTTCAGCCCTTGTTTGTAAATTTCTGTTACCATACATGTTCAATCACCACTATATTAAAGGAGGAGATGCGGAAAATTGTGAAAGTTACATCAATGAGCTATTCAGAAGAACAAACTAATTTTTCAGTTTCTTGTCTTGGAGGGAGAAAGTTTATGGAGGCCTCTAATTGCCCTTATTTGAAGGGGTAATTTGAAGCTGACTTTTACTTGGTTGTCTATTACATGTTTGATCTGAAGACTATTTTTTTCGAACCCGTGTGACCTAGGACAGAAATTAGGGGGCCAAGTAGTGTGACCACTGGGCCATTTTATGTTTTTTTGATTAGAAGACTATTTTTATTAAGTCATCACCTCTATTGTTAGAGGAACAAGGGGGGAAAATAAATAGAGGTTGAGAAAGAAAATCCACGCCAGGAAGATAGCATTTAAAGATTCATATCATGTCATCTCATTTAGTTACCTGAGCACTTGGCTTTAATTTTCATGTACAGACACCCTATTGTAGAAGTGCAAGTCTAATCTCTTGTGTTACATACTGCAAACCAATCTATCATTATTTTTTGTTTCACTTCTCAATACAGGCCACTGGAAACAAAGCTGAAGCAGTCACTGGGTTCTCTGCAAAGCGACTTAAAGTGGGAATAGAAGCTGACGTTAGTAAACTTGTTACTCCAAAGGTCAGCGATTCAAGTATTGCTTTGGCATCGCCACATACTGAGTTGAACGGGGAACACATGGAGTGCCCTTGTCCTGAGCCAACCACATCTACTGTACAACAGGAATCCTCAAAGTTTGAGCCTGTTCATCCACTGACACCTGAAACACCTTTTGACATTGATAGAGAGAAATTGGGCAGCTGTACTGCTGGATTCAGAATTCTTCCTCCTTTACCTGCTGAATTTGCCAATGTATGTCTTACTATCCCTCTTCATCAAAGACCATTTAGGTTTAGTTTTAATTAAAATATTTTTGCATCTGAATTAAAAAAAATATATTAATTAAATTTCTCTATTCTTAAAAAAAAAAGGTTTTGAATCATAACAATTTGAACTAATACGACTTTTTTGCATTGTATCTCTTTCTCTGTTTTTACTTTCTCTCCCCCCTCGGGGTTGTCCATTTGTACTATTTACTTTTCATAATCTTAATGCGAGTGTGGGTCTTGTTTTTTTAAAAAAACTATTACCACTTGCACTTTAAAAATATTGAAGACAAACAAATTGATAGAAGAACTCATTTCTCTTAAGGGTGTTTGGGGGGAAGGAAGATGGGAATGGTTATGGGGAGAATGATTCGCTTACCCTTGTTTGGGTCATCGAGCATCATTCCTCCAATAATCTCATTTTCTCATAACCACTTTTTTATCCTCCTTACTACGACTTTTTATTCTCCCCATTACTACTTTTTGCTCTCTCGATACTCACTATTTTATTTTCCCCAAAATTATTCTCTTCACCCTAAACACAATTAATGATTCTCTCAATAATCGTTTTTTTCATCCCAAACACGGATAATCGTTCACCCCAAACATGGATAATCATTCTACCTCATATTCTCCCCCTAATTCTCATCCTTACCATAATCATTCTCATTTTCCTTGCCCGAAACACCCCCTTAGTGATAATAGTACTAGTAGTGATGTTAAAGATATCATTTTTTAGAAATTTTGTTTAAGTGACAATTTTCGGGGCGATATTATATTTTGTAATTTTTGGTTGATATAAAATTAAATTTACCCCAACCCATCAACTTAAGCTTTTGGGTTGATTGGTGATTTAACATAACTCAACATGGTATCAGAGCAGGAGGTCCAGTAATACTTGTACAATACATATTGAGTATAGAGAATTGACTCTCCCTCCTCTCCCCCTCCTCCCAATCTTTTTATCTTCACCTATGATGAACTTTTCTTCTCCTATGATCAGCCAAGATGGCCTTCTTCGCATCACTCTTTCCAAATTAAAAAAATCATTCTCCATTGAGAACAACCCTCGAATCTCTAGCTACTTTAGACTTACCGTACCCTCTTATGATAGAAGCTTTTCGACTAGGTAATTCTTCTATGGCTTTGATTGTTTTGAAAGATTGTGGTGCATATCTCTGAATCAGAAGTTCTTCAATTAAACAAGATTCGAGGAAACAATCATTTGAGTGGAAAAGATCTCCAAAAAAAAAAAGGTCATTATGCAGAACTCACAAAGCTTGGAAGAAACGAGGGCTTCAATAAACTGATTTTTCTGGTGGTGTTGAAAGGAAGAATTGGAAAGGTCTCATAAAATGCATCAAGTCCTTCCAAACACCCAATTCGATCGGTCACGCACACCCCTGAGAAAGCTATAATTGCAGGATAAAAAACTGATAAGATCCAGGATCTAGATTATATCAAAAGTACAAGAATAAAGATAATATAAATAAATAAAGATAAGCCAAGTTTTGATAGGACTTGGAACCTCCATTTTCAAGAGAATCTCTCAAGCCCTACAATAAACCACTCAATAACTCATTTAATAATTGGATGCCTAAACACTACCCAACCCTCCCTATTTATAATTAAACCCTAATTTACTCCCCAAGTAATTGCTAACCTACCCCTATATTATTCCTTAATAACACTAAGGCCCAAAACGTATCAAAAACTTACTAGGAAGCTGATAGGATTTACATTAGGGGTACAATAGTAAATACACAGGAGAGTTTGTTAGACATGTAGTTATAAATAGAAGGGGTGTGTATGGTAGATATGCAACATTTTGATAAATAGTTTAGAGCTTGATGTTCTCAAGATGGGGAGATCCAAGTTCCTTTAGTACATGGTTATCTTATCTTTGTATTCTTTTATATTTTTATATCAATACAATTTAGATCTTATCAATTGGTATTAGAGTGGTTTGATTCTAGCCATTCGCGAAGGGATGGAACACTTGATGTCGATGCTAGATTCGTTTCAAGCTCCAATCAAGGAGAGTTTCAAAGAAAGAAGAGAGAGTATGAAATTATGTCAAATTGCAATGACAAAGCTCTGCCATGTAGTAAGTGGGAAGATTGTCTAGGGTTTCTTTAATGAGAGTCAATATACCCCTTTGGATTTGGAGATGGAGTGTTTCCAAGAGGAGAAAATCTTTTCCATTCTCTCAATCATGGGCTCCCAAAATGTAAAACTTTTAGGATTTCCATTCAAAGGAAGGCCCAAGTAAGAAGTTGGCCAAGATCCCATCTTACAATTGAATTTGAGTGCCAATGCCGAGAGCTCTGATTCTTCATCCTCTTTGCTAAACCCTCCACAACTCTATAGAGCTCTCCTTGCCTGGGAAGATTGTTAGAACTCCGATAATCCTAACAATAACCAACACACAATAGAAACACACAAGAACACTATGTTGAGATAATAATAGATAGGGTTACAATACCATAGCCATTCGAGAAGGCTAGACTCTCCTAATCTTGTTGAACAAGACAACAATATCACCCACAAACAACCCTAACTACTCTATTTATACTAAAACACTAATGACTAATTACTATTATACCCTTACTAATATAATACTAATATCCCAACCTTTAGGGGTCTCACAAAGACCAAAATTAACTTTAAGAGTTGTTTCTTATCCTTTACAAATTACAAACTATTATTCTAATCTCAAGCTCCCATGTGTCAAGATTGATGATCCCTTCTCCGAAAGTAGAGAGACAAAAAACACCCTATAAAATCACCTCTCTACAACCACTTAGTCTCGCCAAACCAAAGCCAAATAGCTCAAAAATTGATTCCACATTGCAAAAGCAAAATCACAACCCTAAAAAGATGATCAAGATCCCCTGCCACCTTCTGCACAATATACAATATGTCGGGCCCATGAAGGAAGTGACCTTCCTCGCAACCTTATCTAAGGTATTAACTTTTCCATGAGTAGTCTGCCAGATAAAAACTTCACCTTCTTCGAAATTTTCAAACTTAATTAGAAAAAATGGTGGTGAATAATGGGTGTATGCTAAGAAGGATGCTGATGCTTTAGGGCATTTAGATCATGTCCAGCAAGTTTGGTGAGGAGTTTTGTGTTGGGTCACATGCTTATGCATGCTATATATTTTGTAGGTTTTATCAAACCAAATGGACTAAACTAGATACGGAGTTCAAAGGAACAGAGCTCTTAAAATGAGTAACAGCATGTTGTATTTTATTTCTTGGAATGGGAGTTTGATAAATTGGATTCCAAAATGAGAAAAATCATAAATTTTTGGAAGGTATATGAGTTCAGACTTTCTCCATCAGAGTGGCCATGAATTTTGGAAGCTTCAAGTCTGAAAAAGGGAAAGGTCCTCAATGGAGGCGTACCTGTGGAAGGATTATACTGGGAAGCCTCCTTTCTTTTTGCTCCGTGGCAATTTTCAATCTGCGACTCTGAGCTTTTTTTATTCAACAACATGAGGAGAGGAGGATTTGAACCTATAACCTCGTAATTATTAGGTTATACAAAATGCCAAGTTATGCTCTTATTGACTTGCGGCACTGAGCAAGTTCAACTACGCATTGAAGGCGCCAACAAGAGTAGTTAATCGTTGTAATCTCAGAAAAAAAAACACACACACACATTAAAGGTTCCCACTTGTTGAAAATTTGTTCTGAGAGAAACAAGAAACTCTTTTTTTAGAGCTTCTAAGATGTTTGATGCATCAACTCTGATAAGAATTTCTTGGTTGAAGTCTTTTTAACTACCATCTTTTTGTTATTGTTTTTATTTTTTGGTTGAATTTTTGCATTTGGGTCACCTTAACCTAATTCTAAATTCATGTTGTTGTAGGAGGACGCGATAAAAGAACATTTCTCATTGTTCGGGGATGTTTGTGCCGTCAAACTTGTTTCGGAAGATGGCGACCGCAGTTCAAATTCATCCATTATCTGCTCAGCTAATGTAACCTTTTTAACCCGTCATTCAGCTGAAAGGGCATTTGTAGATGGCAAATGCTGGCAGGGGCAAGACTTGAAATTTATATGGCTGTCTAGTGACAAAGGCCCCGATGGCTCTTCTTCGGAGGCATCTCGAGATGTAGACATGGAGCCTGAAAGCAAACCAGAAAGCATCCTTTGTAAGGAAACCCCAAGAGACAGAGAATCCGAGAATTCAACACGGGACAACAGTGTCGAGCCTTTGGAGACAGGTAAGGTTTCACCAGAGATAGATAGTGAGACATGATTGATGCATTTTTATGGTTTAGGAGGCGTTTTTTTTTTGGTGCATTTTTCATGACGAGTTAAAAAATGTAAAATTAATGGAGTTTTTTTTTCTTTCTTCTTTTTATTATTTAGTTAAAGGAAAACTGGTTTAGCAAATGTGAAAATTTGTTTTCCATTTTCAACCCCCTCTTACTGCATTCATGTATAAAGAAAAGGAGTCTCTGATTCCAAACTGTCACCAAGGATTATTGATTGAAATAGTTGATTGAATCAATACTGTTTTTTAGGTTTGTTATTAGGATTAAAAAAATATATAGATTTTCCTCAACTCATTTCTTAGATTATTTTTTTTTATTACTTTTGTATTTTATCTTCAAGTTAGGTTTAGTGTCTTTCCTATTCATGCTTAAGAGCTAAGAATCAAAATGGCCTTTGTTTGTATAAATATTTTTCTTATGAGTTTTGCTTGTAATTGTGGATTTGTGTTTATGAAGATCTAATCTTATTGTACCGCGAAAAGCAAGACGAGTTTAGCTGTAACTGCATGCATTCTTAAAGGTTATAGGTTTGAATTTCTTAATTCCAATTCTAAAAAAAAAAAAAAACTCTTATTTCCAACATTGTCATTATACTAAAAAACAAGTTTATGGTAGCTAGTTTCAATATGACTTTTGTATTTGTTTATATATGAATGAAAAGTTTACATATCTAAACTTTAAAATATACAGTTTATATGTTATTTCTATCAAGTATAGCTCACAATTTGTATTATAAATCTTAATTCCAGCAATTCCTCTATTGGTGTAATTCAAACATGTCACACAATTCTGAAGTCTTCCATCCAAACTTAGAGCTGAAATGTAGAATTGCAAGTTTACAAATAATAATTTTATTGTTATAAACTTGTTTCCATTTTCCCTTGTTTTGCATTTTAAATCTTTATAATTTTATTCAGACTAAAATTTAATGTTACAATGGAAGTGAATACTATTGGTCTTATTAATAAAAAGGCATTTATTGTGACTTATTCCTATGTACTTTTAATCGTATAAAATTTTTGTTACTTTTAATAAAGTTTGTAAAAAAATTGTTAAACTCAAAGAAATAATCTGAATAACGAAATTTCAGTTATAAAAAGAAAATTAGCCAGATTCCTTTAAAATGATTAAAATGCTCAACATGTAAATTCAACACAATATTTTTATTATTTGGTTGTAAATCAGTTAAATACCTCAAATTGGTATTTATCTTCCTTCTTTCAATATGTACTAAAAAAAAAAAAATTCAAATTATTTCTTTTAGTACAAGTTGGAGAGGAGGATTGCAAATAGCGAACAATGAAACAACCGTGCCATTACCATGGTAAATTCGAAGTATAGAACAAAAATGATATTTTATTTATTATTATTTTTTTATATAATAATAAATTAAACTCTGTAATAAATAAATGAATATAAATCGAAAAAAAGGGTTTGGCGTAAAACCCCCAAGGCGAACCTGAAAGCCGCGGGAAGAGTAGGCAATTCAATACAAGAAGGAAAGCCACAACATTCCGCCGCGTTGCAATGGCGCTTACGGAGCTCGACGATGTTACCGTTCGAAGCATGTCAATCGGAGCTGTTTTCTCCGACTTCGTGAGCTCCGATTCCCCCTTTCCCATCCCCTTTATAAAATCTCACTTTTCTGCTTTTTCTGATTCAATTTTGGTTATCTGAAGCTTCTGTTAATGTATTTCAACATTTGGCATTGGAATTTGTAGTTTCTAGTCTATTGGAGTACATGCCAAGTGTTGATACTGAATAAGATAGTCTAGATTGGGAGATTTTCTCTCTTTTTTTTTTAATGAGCTTGGATTGGTTGGTTTCAGGTTGGAAAGATTAATTCACTTGATTTTCATCGTAAGGAGGATTTGCTGGTGACGGCGTGCGAGGATGATTCCGTGCGGCTTTACGATATTGCGAATGCCAGGTTATATTAAACCAGTTAGGCTCTGGATTTGATTTTGCATCCCAATTGATTATGTATGGAATTGATTACCTTGCTTCTTTTTAACCTTTTGAAATTTGAGGATTCTGCATCTGTTCAATTCTCTGGTCACTTATCCTACGAATTTCTTTTATATTTAAATATTGTTTAGATTAGGTGATATGTCTCGTAGTTAAGATTAGGTGATATGTTAGTGAGAATAGTTAAGATGTGCTAAAGCTGGGTCTAGTCACTCACGAATATTAAAAAAAAAATAACAATATGAAAAGAACTTATCTGGTTAATTTGTTAATGGGATTTAGTTTAACCCAAATGGGGATTTTTTTATCGTTTCCTTAATATCTAAATTTTGTCAGATTAGGGGATATGTTTTATAAGAATAGTCGATGTGGGTTAAAGCTACCTGAATACTCACATATATTAACTATCATAGAGTGGCTCAAGTGGTTAAAGAGGGTCTTAGGGTGCTTAAGATGATGAGTTCAATCCATAGTGGCCACCTACCAAGAAATTAATTTCCTACGAGTTTCCTTGACATCAAAATGTTGTAGGATCAAGCGATATGTCCCGCGACATTAGTCGAGATGCGCACAAGCTGGCCTAGAAAGTCACGGATATAAAAATAACACTCACATATATTAAAAAGAAAATCATGAGAGAAACTTATCTGGTTAATCAGTTAATGGGATTTAGTTTAACCCAAATGGATATAATTTTCAGGTTGCTTAAAACCACATTTCATAAAAAGCATGGTGCTGATCGTATATGCTTTACCCACCACCCAAGTTCTGTTATATGCTCCTCTAGATACAATCTAGATACTACTGGAGGTTGGTAAATTTCTTTGGGTGTTTGAAATTTCTGTGGCAGTTCCTGACTTTGCATACTGACTCTATTTATTCTGTTGATCTCTTCAGAGTCATTGCGATACCTATCAATGTATGACAACCGATGTCTTCGCTACTTCAAAGGACACAAAGACAGGTACAATCCGAATCTACTTGGCTAGTTGATAGATGAAGAAAGTAACCATATGTTCTATTCTCTTAAAGAAATTAATGTTGCCAAGTCTATAAAGAGTTGTCCAATTTGAGCCTTCAGCGTTTACCTTACATAAGACTTCTTAGATTCCATGTGATTTTATTCAGGTGGATGTTTTAAGTGATTTGGTTGAGTAGCATGCTCATGTTATCAATCTATGGAAGTATGCAATAAAATTATTGGAAATTCTCTGTCCACAAAGGGAGGCGCAGTTTGGACAAAGGGAGGCGCAGTTGGTTGAAGACTTGGGCTTTGAAGGTGTGCTCCCCTCAAAGTCTCAGGTTCGAGACTCACCTGTGACATTAATTTGTAGAAACCTCTCGTGTCTCCATTTCTTCGATGTCTCCTGGTGCCTGGCCTAAGGATGGCGTGGTTACCCTTGTTTCAAAAAAAATTTATTGGAAATTCTCTACCTGTTTACCCTGAGAACATCTTAATAATCCTTCTTGACGATTTTCAGTATTCCATTTAGAAATTGTTAAAAATAAAGGGTATCCTTTGTTCCATTTACCACTAAGGTACTTCGTCTGACTACTTCCATTTTTTCCTTCTTTATTTTTGATTTGCAGGGTTGTTTCGCTTTGCATGTCTCCAATCAATGACAGCTTCATGTCAGGTTCTCTCGACCACAGTGTCAGGATATGGGATCTTCGTGTAAATGCTTGCCAGGTTGGTTTTTGTTTCTCATTTATTTTTTATTTTTATTTTTTAAATCAGAGCTTCGCTCCACTATACTAAGGAAATCAGAGATTCTCATGTATTACACCTATCTTTCGTTCTCCTGGATGGTGGAACTCTGTATACTGCTAGATTATTTTTTTATTTATTTATTTTTTATACAACAATATTGAGGGAAGGAGAATTCAAACCTATAACCTCATGGTTATTAGGTTATACAAGATGTCGGTAGAGCTATGCTTTTGTTGGTACTACTAGATTATTTTTTATGTCCTATAATGAATGTGTATACTTTTAATGTTTTCTCAATGGAAGTTCGATTTTTTATAATAGAAAATTGAGGCACTAAATGGAGAATAGAGATCCAAAGGGATCTTCTTTGTAAAACATCATGGGTTGATATAACAATTAGCTCTCTTCCCTTTCTACGTATTAGCTAAAGGAGGCCTCACCTCTATTTCCACTAGACTCCAGCTTTCTACATTCCAACCCAAACAACAATGAGTATGAAATAACTATTATGGGGTAGTCTAGTGATCAAGAGTGTCATATGATGAATTCAAGTGACCATTTATCTAGATAATAATTCCCTGTGAATTTTTTTGACAACCAAACATTATAAGGTCAAAAGATAGCTGTCTTGAATAGTTGAGGTGCATACAAACTAGACCAAACATTCATGGATATCAAATAAAAGAAAAATCGATTTGAGATTGAGATTTGTTAGTGCATTGGATACAAGAAGATTATCTAAAACGAGGTTGAAAAAAAAAAAATTATATATATATCTAAAATGAGGTTGAAATAGAGTGGAGTGTTCTGAATGAACATGAGTGTAATATTTACCTTTTTCCATGTCATGATATCTCTCTAGTGTTCGATCGTTGATGAGATGAGAAGAGTAGTTTATTTATCTTATAAATGTTAGGACATCTCTTCACTCTTACACTCTAATATTCTCCGTCTCTTTAGAGTTTACCATTCATTTATATTAGATCAAATATGAACTTCGATATCAACTAAGTAGAAAAGAGAGAGCAAGTCAGGATTGAAGACGACTGTAACGGTAAGAAAATACTGAAATGCTCGGTGTCGGTGGTAGTTGTACATGTACTACTCAGAGCATTATACATTAGCCAATAATGAAGTGCCGCTTATAAAAGTACAACGCCGTTTCTAATACAATTACGACGTTTTACGTGGGAGCATTATCATCCTTGAATTAAATAACTCTGCAATTTTATATTTACATATTTTACACCCATGCATTATGCCAATGCAGTGCATATCCTCGGTGAATGGGCTGTATTGTGTCTTGACACTTTGAAGACTCAAAATTAAAATTCTCAATGGCATTTTGATTGCAGTTTTGATTCGCACGAATATGATTGTGCTTACTTGCATAGTTTTCAGGGAATACTTCGCTTACGTGGCAGACCTACCGTTGCGTATGACCAACAAGGCCTTGTGTTTGCTGTGGCAATGGAAGGAGGTGCTATTAAGTTGTTTGATTCACGTTCCTACGACAAGGTTCATACAGAAGATAAACACTACCTTATTTATTGATATATCAATCATCTTTAACAGGCGTCTTCAAGAGTAACACAATTGGTTGAAGACTTAGACTTTGAAGGTGTGCTCCCTTCAAAGTCTCAGATTCGAGACTCATCTATGACATTAATTTGTAGACATCTCTTATGTCTCCGTTCCTGCGATATCTTCCAATACCTGACTTAGGGATGGGTGTGGTTATCCTTCTTTCAAAAAAAAAAAATCATCTTTAACATGAGTTAACCATTAACCAACTATCCAATACAGGGACCCTTTGATACCTTCCTAGTTGGTGGAGATATGGCCGAGGTCTTTGATATCAAATTTAGCAACGATGGAAAATCTATGCTCTTGACAACTACAAATAACAATATCTATGTTCTTGATGCGTATGGAGGAGAGAAGGTTAGTGTGCATGCTTGCAACTTACAACTTTATCTTTGCTAATTTACAGAGGTAAAAAGAACATCTTTGTTCTTCATGTGCCTACTAATCAACCCTATCTCCTCCCTCGTACAGCAATGTGGGTTCAGCTTGGAACCATCTCCCAACACAACCATAGAGGCTACCTTTACCCCAGATGGCCAGTACGTTGTGTCAGGTGAACAACTTCTTCTGCCATTTCTTTTCATTATTTTTATCAATACTCATGTTACCGATACCAATTTCTATTAGCTTAAGCATAATCTATTTAACATAGTTCAATAGCTTTGTTTAAATCAAAGCCACTCAATCACCGATTTCTATTAGCTTAAGCAAAATCTATTTAACATAGTTCAATAGCTTTGTTTAAATCAAAGCCACTCAATCAATAAGATCTAAAATCTAGATTGATATCAAATAACCTCAAAACTGTAAAGAATTGGAACCTCTCATTCCCAAGAGAAGATTTCATTGCCAAGAGAAGATTGATATCAAATAACCACAAAACTATAAAGAATTGGAACCTCTCATTCCCAGCCTCATTGTCAGGAGAATACTCTATTTGAGCTTCTCAAGAAAATACTCTATTTGAGCCCCAAGTATAATCATTCAATTCAAAATATGTCTACCTTTCTATTTATAATCATATTAACCTCTAATTAATTATCCAAGTACACAACCTCTCTACTTATAATCATATTAACTCTCTAATTAATTATCCAAATACCCCTATACTAATCCTAATCCTAATCATATTAACTCTCTAATTAATTATCCAAATACAGAACCTCTCTATTTATAATCATATTAATTAATTATCCAAATACCCCTATATTAAATCTATATTAATCCTATTTCCTCTAAGGCCCAATCCTAACATATTAATTATCGGGTGGTGTGGTATCTTGGTGTAAAATGTCCCCTTGGAGATCTTTTTCTGTAGGAGGATATTATGTATTTTGTTATTTCATACCATTAATGAAATTCCAAAAAAATAAAGTAGCAAAGATACTTGCTTTCAGTCCATTACAAATCTGGATCCCATTCTTTTCTCATGTTTTTTTTTTTTTTTTGCACATTATCAGAATTCAAAGCTTAATAGATTTATGTTTGTGTTGAAGGCTCAGGAGATGGAACATTGCATGCGTGGAACATTAACAAGCGAACTGAGGTTCCTGCTTAGTCCTCACTTTGTGTTCTGAAGTTATAAATTGTTGAATAAGGATTCTGATCTTCACCAATTGTAATTGTAGGTTGCTAGCTGGAACAGTCACATAGGCGTTGCCTCGTGCTTGAAATGGGCTCCTCGCAGGGTCATGTTCGTTGCCGCCTCTACTGTACTCACATTTTGGATCCCCAACACTTCGAAGCCGGCCGGAGATTCGGGTATGGAATTCGAAGCTCATTCCCAAGCTGAACATATATCTCAATGAAAGCCATGTTTACACGCATTCTCTACTTGGGATTATTATTAAACAATCAAAACCAACCTCACTCTTGAAAATCTTAGTTTACAGGGGTCAGCTATAGTCTCTGCATTCTTTTTAAATTTAAATATAATCTTCTCTTAATTTGATTTGGCCCATTTGGGAACTCGGGTGTTTGGAAGAAGAGAGAGGAGAGTAGTCCCAGAGACTCTTAATTTGATTTGGCCCATTTGGGAACTCGGGTGTTTGGAAGAAGAGAGAGGAGAGTAGTCCCAGAGGCGACCTAGTTGTCGAGAAACGAGAGTTAGGTCAAAAGTATGCTCCCTTGAAGGCCTAGACGATATTGAGTGCCCCGAGGTTCGGATCTTGGGACGATATCAGGTGCCCCTAAGTAGGTAACATGGGGAAGCTGTGAGGGAAAGCTTCAATTCCAGATTATCGAAAAATTATAAAAACAGAAAAAAGGAAAAGATGAAAGAGATAAGAGAACAACCAATGCATAAGTAAAGAGAACAGATAGAGAAGCAAGCATACACTGGAACTAGTAGAAATGTAAACAAAGCTAGCATTCTAGAAGTAGCTCAAAAGTGAACCATCCTAGGAATACTCAAAAGAAAAAAAAAAGAAAACAAACACACTCAAAAGACCTACAATTCTGACATTGACATGGCCACAGGACTGAAACAAACTTAGCCATTTCCCTTGTCTTCCTCCATTCACGTCCTCCTCCCTTGTTCCTGGGACCTGCCCTGAATCTCCTGCCCTAGGTCCTTAGTCTTCTGCCCCACATAACCAGCCATATCCTGCATGCGCCTCTTAGCTTGGTCAATCTGGTCCGGCATGAACCCAGCCGCCCGGCGAATGTAGTCGAAAGCCCACGTGAGCGAAGAGACAGCCGTCAGCCCAAATGCCCCAGAGGTCAAGAAGGCAAGGACAGCCAGACTTATGGTTAAGATTGCTGGCACCAGAACAGGGCTGAAAATGATGAACACTGGAGTGGACACCGCCAAGCCGACCAGCGTGGCCGCCAGTG
Organism: Sicyos baderoa; assembly: GCA_037832685.1. NCBI lineage: Eukaryota > Viridiplantae > Streptophyta > Magnoliopsida > Cucurbitales > Cucurbitaceae > Sicyos > Sicyos baderoa. The sequence continues at coordinate 9,269,723 of JBBMEF010000018.1, read as the reverse complement.
TCAAACCGGCAAGTCCAAGCAGGGAGCCGCCAAGAGGGACGAGGGTCACGACCGCGAGGATCGTGGAGGCTGAAGGGCCTCCTCGTCCCTTGGCACCAAGGTCGTCATAGCGGCGTTGGGGGTGGACTTGGATCTGGTGTGGTTGTTGACGATCAGCCATTGTTGCTTTAAGGTGAAAGGAAAAGGAGAGTAAAAGGTTGAAGGAAGAGCTACATATTGGATGGTGTTTATAAATGGAGGTGGGATTGATAAAATGGTGACACGTACGTGTGATATGGTGAGTAGGAGCTTTGCATGGGGAACAAGTTTCATTTGGTACTATAAACGATTTTTCACTTTTTCACATCCAATTATTCTAGATTTAGATAGAAAAATGCCAACTTTGCAGTTTGCATGGGGTAGAATTGTATAAATCTAGGTACATAATCGTCGGGAGATGTTCAATTGGGGGAAAGAAGATCTTGAAATGCATGATTTAATCTATAATAGTCATCTATTTGAGAATTAATCTCCTATAAATTTGACATTTAAATGTTGTAGGATCAGACAGTATATTCCATAATATAGTTAAAGTGCACAAAAATTGATCCAAACAAGTAAATTTTATGTCAGTCAGAACTTAGGTGATATATTTAGTTTTAGAAATCACTGGAATCAGCATTTATAAGTAGTATAGTGCAGACTTTCCGGGTAAAATTTAGGAAAAACCATTATGGGTGGATGAAAAAGGTTTTCTAAATAGAATAGTTTAGACTTTCCAGATAAAAGTTAGGAAAAACAATTATTGGTGGGATAAAAAGGGTTTTCTTAGAAAAACAATTGTTAGTTGAGTGAAAAGGGTTTTTTTTTATTTCTAGAAACTAATTGAAAATGAGTTAAATTTTGTATGGTGGTCTACCTAGAAACCAAGTCAATTTTGTTAATAAAATTAGATGGTTGTCTTTTAAGTTTGCTTATTTACAGATCTCAAATATCAGATATCAGCTGGGTGAACTTAAAGTTGGATGTTCAAATCTACTTTTCATATATTGTGAATTAGAAGAAAGAAAATTGTCAAATCTTACCAATAATGGTTGACAATCTCCCTAATGAATGATGAGCGTTATGTCTTAATTGTTCATTATCATGGAGTAATCTAATGGTAAGAGAATCTCTAGAGTTAAGAAGTAATGTGTTTATTTCTACAAAAAAAAAAAGAAGTAATGTGTTTATTATATAACAAATTAATTTCTTATGAATTTTCTTGACATATAAATATTTTAGGTCAGTTGATATGTCTCATAACATAGTCAGGTGCATGCAAGTTGATCCAAGTTTGTCATAGGTTTAACATTAGTTAATGTAGTATTTATTTTTTAAAGTCAAAAGATATAAATTTTTTTACTTAACCTTTATTGTACTTATGAGACAATTTACAAATTGGATTCTTCACCCTTGTTGATATTGTCGTAGGATGAAAAGGTGGGTTCAATCGATAACAATATTAAAGTGACTTATTGCAAACAAAAATATGGTTTATCTGATAAGAAAAGTGACCATTTCTACAAAATCTAACCCAACAAAAAATATATATAACCTAAACAACAAAAGGCCCACAATTCCAAACCCTTAGAAAAATCTCACTAAGACCCTAGCCCCAAAAGGGCATAGACCACCTATGCAAAGTATCCTCCTCGTCAGAGGACCCACAACTCGATTCGCCCGAGCCCAAAGGAAATGCATCATGAACTAGACCTTTCGGTCCTTGGCTAGAGGATAAGTCGTATTCACTGATCATCCCTATCATCGTTGAAACACGTTAGAGATACTCACTTTATTTTACATTGAAAATTGACGAATTTTTAATATTTTTATAAGATATATGGATAACTCTAATTACTATCAATTGGTTTTAAGATGGAGGTTGATATTATTTAATATGCTATCAGAGCTTTATGTGGATATTTATTCTTCTAATTATGAACCGACTCAAGTGGGTAATTTGGATCCCACCCAGGTGAGTAAGAGCTTAAGTGGGATATTTTGATTCACAAATTCGAATCTAATGTCCAGTATTTTTTTTTTTTTTTTTAAATGCAGAGAAGTATTTGACACAAAGCTTCATAATCATATCACATATAAAAATCCAAAGAACCAATACAAATTAGCCATACTTATACACATAGAATTGGGCATAAGAAGTTATGTTTTTATATTTTTATATTTTTATATTGTAGTTTAGTGGGAGAAGGGAACCACTTGGATTTGGCCCATTGCAAACGTGGCGTTTTCTGCCCAATGTTATTTCCTTCTCCTTACATTTAGCATCATTCAATGCAATCAATTAAATATCATTTATTATCTCCTAATTCACATGCATCATTCAATGGAAAGTCTTGATTCTTAAATTTTGTGGTTGTACCAAAAACAAGGGGATAGATTTAAGGGGTTTAAGCATGAGTAGACAAATTAGTAAAATATTTATAATTTTAGGCGAAAACATAAAAAATTAGTAATTCTAATTTTTGTTTAAACATTTATAATTAAATAATAATACTGAATTATAACAATACCATCATTAAATGCATTTTGAATATTTGGTATTATTAAAATAAAAAAGGAAATTTGGATTCTCAAATCTCATATCCCATGATTTGTGTCCATCATTTTATACCAAAAATGTCTAGATCCATTATCAAACGTTCGTTCATCTTCTCCACAATTCAAACGCCATTGACGATTTCACAAAACTCTCGGGTTGAAGACGACGAAACGGAAAAATCATTCCGGTGAAAAAACCTATCGTCGTTCCGGAATCTACATACGACAATTGTTGTTCGTATAAGATTATAAACTGTACAGTTTTCTCTGTTGATTCTTCAATTCGTCGTCTCCGTTCTTTACTCGATTCGTTTTTATCCAATAAACTTTTGAACTTTAAGCTTGCTGATAAGGTATGTTTTGTTGTTGTTTTGGATTATAGGGTTTGTGAATGTGGTTTTCGATTTTGCGATTTTAGGGTTCTCGATTCTGTGTAGATTTGAGGATTTTGGGGTTTCTGGTGCTCTAGCTTGTTTGGGTACAAATTTCTAAGTTTTGTTAAATTCATGTACTGTATATAATGCATGTACTGTATCGATTTCTATAGACTGTTTGTGTATCGATTTGTGGGTTTTGTTATTAGGGTTTCTGATTTTCGTTTGTGACTTGACGATTTTGGGGTTTTCGATTGAGTTGTGTACTTTTTGTGTGTCGAGCTTTGTACTGTATATGTAATTGTATGTTTATGTATGGTATTATCGGTGTTATTGTTTTGATTTGAAATTAAAGAGTAATATTAAAGAAAACAACATTACGGACCGGACACATTGTGTGTACCGTATTAATGTGTGCTATTAATTTGTTCGGATTGGTTTATTATATTGTATTACTCTTTATTTTGATATTTGACATGAAATGTATAATTATTGATGTATTAATTGTCAGATACACAACATGGTTAAGTCTGCAAAAGACATCTATGAATGATGCAACGGTGGAAACTACAGTCCAACTAAAAGAAGTTATGGTTAAAGGTGGAATTGAAGATGTAGCTTGAAGATTTTATGTTCGGTCTATTTTAATGTTGTCAAACAATAATTTCTTTCATTCATGAAATAATGAATAAATTGTTAAGTTTTTTTGTTATTGATATATCATTTAATGTTAACAATTGGTTTCCCAAAATGTTTATCGATGTATTGTTGTAATAGAGTATTATATAAAACTTTGATACTTAAAATGTGGATACATGGTATAAAATCAATTTGACTTAAACAATACGGTATTATTAAGTGCAAAATCACTACACCAAATGAAAGTGTAATACATTATTTACTAAAAGAATAAGATAATTCAACAAACTAATTGAGCCAATCAAAACACATGAATCTCATATTACGATGTATTAAAAAATGAAGCAAAAAATATAAATAATAATCAATATTTTTTTGTAACAAAAATCGAAATAAAAGTCATATTGAGTAAATGAGTATTATCGTAATGTAAATTGCAATAGAATATTGTTTATGTTATGAGTAATATAATATTGTAGTTAAATCGTTTAAACCATATTATAATTTATGTTATGAGTAATATAGTATTATGGTTAAACCGTATTATTAGCCGTCATTAATCACGACAATACAAGTGCACTTCAATGTATGAAATGTATATTATAATACAGTATAAGAAATATAATTAGGGTTTGTGAGAGTGGCGCCACCAATCACAACAAGGCTGATTCAATTTCAGAAATCCAAAAACATGTCGAAACAATAAATATGGTGTTAAAAACAAAACAAAATAGGGTATTAATTATGATTTATGTTTAATTTTGGGAGAGAATCAAACATATTTGGTAAGTTTGACTTAAATTGGAAGAAATCTAGAATATTAAAAACAAAACAATAAATAGGGTATTAATTATAGAGGAATGATAATATTGTATTTATAAAAGAAAGAAAATTTATTTAGTTAAAATGGCATATCTAATACAATTCCCCTTATTTTTTTCATGAATTTTTGTTTATTACACTAATTAGTTTAAATTTAGTAGGTTACAAGGTGCCTTTCAATTAACAACACATAACCACCAAAGAGATGTCCAACTTGGTGTTTCTGATATCTTCTATTTTTTTTTTTTTTTTTTGATGTCTATCTCTCGATCATTAGTGAGTCTCGAACTTGAGACCTTAAAGGGAGCATACCTCCAAAGCCCAAGTCTTCATCCACTATGCCACCATCTTGGTGACTGATATCCTTCTACTTTGAATGCTTCAACCTTGCCTTTTTTTAAATGTATTTTTTTTTTTTTAAATCTTGACATTATGTGGTTTTATTTTATTTGAAATGGGCTTCATTTAAGCTTAACTTTCTTTGGTTCTCCAGCAACAATCTTTCATAACTTCAATAAATTAAAATTTGAATGATCAATTTTTCTTCCAAAAACCAGAAAACTAACTAAGATTCAATTATAAACCTCTAAATTTGCAAGCATTGTAAATGAACCTTTATTCTCTTTTCCAAAATTTATCTAATCGTCAAACTACGATAATTCATAATTATTTTGCTTTAAAATATAAAAGATCTAAATAACTTCCTAAAACGACGTTATATAATTCCAAGTATACCACTTTAAGAAGCAAAAGATAATTCACCATTTATTGTCATTATTATTTTTAAAAGTAATTGATCTTTAAATATAATAGATGTTTGGATTAATTTAAACCAAACAAAAGGTGAGGTTCAGCATTTTTTTTTGGGAGATTTTTTTTTTCTTGATGACTAAAATGGAATTACTTTAAAATGACTAAAATGACAAATTCTTGATGAGGTAATATATATATATATATATATATATATATATGTTGGAAAGACATAGGATGACAAGACGTCAAAGTTGGGGATTCCTCCATATCTCGGAGTAATACTTGAAAATATTTATCCACCCTCATAGTTACATATTCTTATTTTTTTTTTAGAAAAAAAGTTATTATAATTGATGAAAAGAGAAATAAAAAAATAAAAATATGTGATTATAAGGGTGGATAAGTATTACTCTATTTCAATTGAAGTCTTAATTTTGTGGTTCTTATCATTTAATCTACAACCGTCAATTTTATATCACGCATGTCGATATTTTTATTGACATCTCTATATGTTTATAAGTTTAAACGGTGGCCTCATCCTTTCATTATTTGGTAGAAATTCAATTTAATACTATGAGAATAATTGTATCATCTTTAAAGAGTTTGTGGTCACACTCTCCAATTTATATTAAAAAAAGTATCAACGTAAAAGGTAAATTCACATTTCGATTACCAAAGGTGTATAAAAATATCGACAATCTGGACTATTAAATTCAAACCGTAAGGATTGAATCGTAATATTTTTTGAGTTAGATTGAACTATAATTTTATCATTTTCGTTGAATTTGATCATTTATCAAGTTGAAATCTTTTTACTCGCTCTAACCGAACCTAACTTAAACATAAGAATAATATCATGATATTTATCTGTGTAAGGTTAATTAACTATATACTTGACCATTGGACACTCGGAACTTAGAAATATGTAACCTAAATTTTGAATTTTCTTCTTTGAATACAAGTTAGGAGATAAGCATTACAAATACTATTTTCATAAATTAAACCTGAACTGATTTATTATCAAACAATAAAATTATTACACTGATCCTTTCCGTCTAAATTCATTAATGTGAACATTATATTATATTTAATATTAAGACTTTAAACTCATTTTTTTATACTAACATTATATTATATTAATATTAAGACTTTAAATTCATTTTTTTATACTTACATTTGACATTTTCATAAAATTAAGACAATAGGTATCGACATTTTAAACCTTTCATAAAAAAAAAAAACAAAAAAAGAACCAAAAATCGCCTAGGTTAAAAATAAATGTTGTTAAGAATTTGTTAGATTCAACGTATGAATATTATTCTTCTCACAAAAAAAACGTATGAATATTATTATATATTTTTTATGATTTATTAGCATATTATATACATTTATGCAAAGCTAATAGAAAACTAAAAGGCTCGAAACCTTTCATGAAATTTATATCAAAATTTCTCTAAAGTAGAGATTGTTATTTTATAGATCAAACGGTGTATGCTTTTGAGTATTGATTATTTGACAATTCGTGAAATTTATGTAATTTATATATACATTTGATATCTTATTTACTGTTATAATTTTTTGCATCGGTAGGATCACAGCTAAAATAGATTGAGAAAATCTATAATAATGAGGAGGAAGAAGAAAAAACACGACACAATGATTTTAGATGGAAAACCACTAAACAAATTAGAGTAAAAATCATTGAAAAATATAGAAATTTCATTATAAAAATAAGAGTTACACATTTTTTCTCTTACAAAATAGCAACATATTATAGTGAGAAACTCTCTCTATTTTTATCTCACACCCTCATTCACTAAGATGTGGGATGGTTTGTCAACTAATTACATCACCTATTTATATTGCAAATTTGACTCCAAGTAAATCCTATGGTCATAAATTGGCAACGTCTCACCTTGATAATCAAGTAAATCATGTGGTCTCAAATTTGTCACACCTTCACTTTGGATAATGTGCATATCTATATCTTTCTTCAACAATTTTAGTCAAAGTGTGTTCAAGAGTCTCCTTACAAATCTTAGACAAATGGTGTTTTAGAATTCTTTTCACCAATCTTGGACAAAGTGTACTCTAGAATTCTCTTCATCAATCTTAGACAATTGGGGTTCTAGAATTCTCTTCACCATTTTTAGACAAATGGTGTTCTAGAATTCTCTTCACCAATCTTAGACAAATGACGTTTTAGAATTCTCTTCACCAATCTAGAACGCATGTGTATGATGTATAACCTTCTTTGGACATCTAGAAAATAATTAAATGATCTAGAATCTTGCAATATTATTCAACATTTACAATATACTATGGTCGGCGACGTGATCAATGACAGACGATTTGTGAGATCGTGCAATAATGTGTGTGAACATTCAACATCTTATTTGCGATCGATATATTTAACATCAAATGTAGCGTATGTGTGTGCGATGTGCAATGATTTTGTGTGAAATAGGTCAATGTATATACATGTTCCAACTGAAAAGAAGTCATTAAAATATTCTCTAAAATTTGTTAAATATTTTGAAAAGAACGGTAGTCTAATAATTTTATTGTTTGGTAAAAATTCAGTTCACTATTATAATTACAGGTTTGAATGAAAATTAATATTTAACTCTCATTTATTTGAGAATAATAATAACTTCTTTGTAAGATTTTTGGTCCATCTCTCCTATACTTAAAAAATAAATTAAATAATTGGAGAATTATTTCAATTCTTTTTTTTGTCCTTATAATTAAGGATATTTCTTAGTGGTGGGTGGGGGTTAGGAAAAGGCACGTCTTGGTGTCGCAGCCGTAAGACAATAGGTACAGTAGGGGATGGTTAAAGGCTCGGTGGGCCCTTTGTAGGGCACTTGGATAGGGTCCCACGTGGCTTCTTTATTAAAAAAGAAAAAAACCTATTTTATAATTTATTTTTGAAAAAAATTTCTTTTTGGTCTCCATATTTATGGTTTATTTTAGTTTGGTCCATATATTAAAAAATAAAAATTTCTCTTTCATATTTTACTCACATTTCATCTTTAGGTTTGAGATTTTTTTAAAATGAATATTTTTATCTATATATTTTAGGAGATTTTGTATGTATATTAAAAAAAAAAAAAAATTCATATATGTCATAATTTCCAAACTTATTCTTTTGGAGCACAAAAGCGATTGAAGTCTATAAGTTTGCACCGTTTAATCACTCAAAATCGATCGAATCAATTTTATCAATTCAACCGATAGCAGGCTAGTAATGGTAAAATAAGAATTTTGAGTAAAACGTGCAATGAATGAATTATTTTTTAAAAAAATGTACCGTAGTTGTAACGAAAAGTTAAAAATATGCTATGGAGAACAAATTCTCTAATAATTCTCACTTTTTAGTCTTTATCTATTCTTTTTAGTTTAATTTTATACTATTTTTCTTAAAACTCTATTCATATCATAATTAAATTAATTATTTCACAAATATATTAATATTTAGAATAAGTCTACTCATCTTAGTACTAGTATTATATTTAGAATAAGTCTACTCATCTAAGCAATGATAAAATACAAATATTCAATATAAAATTGAAATTAGACTCCAAATTTAATAACAAATAAATGTAAGGATAAAGATTGAGCGTGTGTGGGCGCTTTTGCGCGAGTGTGGGCGATTTCAAGCGCTTGTGGGCTAGTTGCAGCTAGAGTTCTTTCATCTCGAGGTTCTTGGGGAAGATTTTCGGTGCTGCGACGAAGGGGTG
>JBBMEF010000018.1:9236478-9260712 GCA_037832685.1 Sicyos baderoa | reverse complement strand
TTGGAGGTTGATTGTTTGAGGATTCTGGATGTTTCTTAATGAGAATGAGGATTTTGTTTTTCAAAAAAAAAAAAAAATGTAAGGATAAATATTGATATTTTAAATATATAAACAAATAAAAAGTATAATATTTCCTTTATTTTGTGTTGGCCCTTATTCTCTGTTATTGACGCGTGTTGATTCAATCACATGTCGGTTATTTTCGTTTTTGTCACCCTACACACACTTTCTCTCTCACTTCAAATTCTATAAAATCCTCTCTCTAGGCCTCCAACCCTAGAATACTATGATTTATAGGACCATTTTTCTTAATTCATAATAAATTAATTTAAGAAATTATTTTGAACAATTAGAAATTAATAAATAAAAAAAATTGAAAAATTAACATAAATCTTTAAATAATAATAATATAATGTAGGTTTTCAAACTTGTCATATATTTATACTCTTTGTAGTATATCAGTGCTTCGACCTAGTGTCGTGGCATTAAAGGCTTAAGTTTCTAATTGACATTTGATCTATTGGGTTGTGATATTATTTCGAAGTTTTTTTTTTTAAATTTTTACTAATTTATTTCCTCTAAAGAAAGGTAAATAAAAAAAAAAAAAAAACATAAAAACATCCCAGTTGACAAGAAAAAGTGTGAAATCATGATCGAATTTAGCTCGGTCAATGACCTTTAAGATTGTAATTTTGTTTCAAATTTTAGATTTTAAAATTAAGCCTATAAAATGTTCTTTAACTTATTAATTTTTATTGTGTTTATATATCTATATTTAAAATACTAAATTTTTTTTTTTTTATAAATATAATTAAATTTAGAGTTTAACTAATTGAAGAAAAAATCATTGCAGGAGGCACCAAGAGAAATACTAATTTTATTTTTAAAATTAAAAATCAAATTCTTTATCAAATGGGCGTAGTTGTTGCTTTATTATATACATTGATATATAATTGTAGGGACTTTTTTTCTCAAAATAATAATAAGTAACTTACAATTAATGTTAGTGAGATTCAAAAAATAATTACAAAATAATAATAATAATACAATATTAATAATTTATTGTCATAATATATAATAATATGTTAATGATTTTCAAAAAAATATATATATTAATAATATACTGTATTAATGAATATTAATAATATAATATTAAACTATATTTATGACTATAAAGTAAAAATATTTTCAAATTTAACTATCTTTATAATTATTTCGTTAAAATAGACTATCTATTATAATTTCTGTAATAATAATAATAATTAATAAATAAAATTATTGTATGGGCTTAACTTATATCCAACCACACTTAATTAAAATAGTAAGCTACAAATGTTAGATATATAGAATCCAAGCACCTCATGTGACTTTGTCATGTGTGATGACTAAAGGGACAAGTTGCTTAACAATGATCAATCAAGCCATAACTTTCCTCCAATGTGACCAATTGAATTGTCTAGGCAAAGTGCCACATCCCAAACATACCACTTCCATATGCACCTCCCTTCGAGCGACAACCTAATACATGTTCGCGTCGATGAATTTTGTATTTAATTTAATGATCAAGAGAATTTTGAAAAAATTAAAATGTTATAAATTCAATCTTTGATGGTTACTTACTACCGAATTAATTTTTACGAAACTCTTCGACAACTAAATATTACAAAGTGTGGTGGGTTGTCTGTTGAGAATTGTCGAATTGCACGTGAGCTAGTCCGAAGTCTCGCGGATATATATAAAAGAAAAAAAAGAAAAAAGACTTGTTATAGACATCTTGATGAATATCCATCTTAAAATCAATTGGTGATGAAAAAAGTAACTGAATTATCTTATATGCTTGGAAAATATATCTTTACTTTATCAATATGAGATCCTCAACAGAGACTTGTAACTAGACATCTCGAACTTGTTTGTGTAATCACAATAGCTTTTGGTGGAGAAGATCAGACTTGAACAAATCATGTCCTTGTTGGGTGGCACCACACTTTCTATACTAGACGTTTAGAGACATGTTCTTTAACCGAAAGGGATGAGAGCTAAGCTTTCATTATTTGGTGAAAATTTAAATCAATACTTTGGTGATGAGTTCGAATCCGAAAAATATTAATATTTAATTCTCATTTATTTGAGAGATGTCAACAAACAACATATAAATAGTTTTGTGAAGTATATTTTAGTTAAAAAATTAATTGAAAATAGGAGTTTCAACTGAATGATCTCATCATACTAAATTATACAAAATGAGGTTTAGTAATTTTGTGAAGTTAAAATCATGCAGTGTTATGATTGATGTGAATTTTGACTAATTATTTATAATTCAACAATAATTATTAGAGATTATTCAAATAAACATTTATCCAACTTATAACTATGTGATTAATATTTTTACTCATTTATTATCTGTTCAATTATCATAAGATTTAGTACCGAGAGATCAATAATTTTAAAATTATTAATTTTTAGACTACTAATATAGTCGAGTCAAAGATGCACTCCCCAATAACGATTGATTTTAAATGAAGTCCGCCAAAATTATCACAAATACCCCTAAACTATCATATTTGTGTCAAACTTACCTTTGAATTTTGAAAAGTTTCAAAACTAATCCTGAACTTTACAAAACAATTCAAAAATACCCCTACCGTTAGTTTTGGATGGAAACCGTTAAAGTTTTGTTTCAAAAATATTCCTGAACTTTCAAAACTTTCAAAGATACCCTTGATCTTAAATAAATAGAAAATTTAAAGAATTTAACTTCCAATATATTTGAATTTAATATGTAAGACTTTGACCGAGATGAATAAGAATTCTCCATAACTCTCTTAATAGCTTTCAAATTGAGATTTTTTGTTTATTTACATCTTGATGCAATTTGGTTTATCTGAATTCTCGAGGCAATTTGGTTTTACCGCAATTAAGGTAAAATCATCAAAATACCCATAACCCGAAAACTAACCGGTGGAAGGTTTCTCTGAATTTACGGGGTGTTACAGTTTCTTTTATCAATTTTGAATATAACATCAAATTTGAAAATTCAAAGCACGTTACAATGAAAATACAACTAATAAAAAAAAAATACTAGTTAGTTTAAGTTAACATTCAATGATTTTTTAATAGTTTTATGCATCTAAAAACAAAGGTAAAATGATAAACAACAATCATAATAATATATATATATTAAAAAAATTATTTATAACATCAGATTAACAATTCAATTAATTAATCAATCAATATTAATATAAAATTATTCCACATGAAATATGAGATTAACACAATCGAGAACCCAACCCAACTTGAAAATATAGGGTTGAGTTAGGTAACTCAAATCGATAGGGTTGGAGGATTGACGGACCCGAAAAGTGTGGTTGGTCCAAAAAATTACTTTAACCTAACTCGGACCATGTACATACATTACCGTTACATATTTAATTGCAAAAAAAAAAAAAAAAAGTATCTATGCATTTTTAACTTAAGAGTTACTTTGTTGTTTAGTTAATTTAATTGCTAGTTTAGTGTTTACATCAAATAATAAAGAACAAATCTCAACTTTTGAATGAGAAATTTTTGTTCATCTTGGCCAAAGTTTGACATATTAAATTCAAATATTTTTGAAGTTAAATTATTTAATTTTTTCTATTTTTTAAAGATTAAGAGTAGTTTTGAAAGTTTTGAAAGTTTAAGGTTATTTTTGAAATACAACTTTTAACAGTTTCGATCCAAAACTAACGGTAAAAATATTTTTAAATTGTTTTGTAAAGTTCAGGGTTAGTTTTGAAACTTTTCAAAGTTCAAGGGTAATCAAAGGTAAAAATGATATGGGTGGCTACTTTAAAACATAAAAAAAGAAAAATTCAAAAAAGAAAAAATTTAACTCAAAGAAAAAGGAAATCAAAGGTAAAAATGATATGGGTGTATACTAATTCAATATAGTTTTTATTTTAAGCAAAAAAAGTTGTGCTTCAGTAACCTGATATAAAATAATAAGATTTTTTTTTTGAAACAATATTAAGATTTTTTTTTTTTTTTTGAGGTTAACAATAATAAGATTATATATATACTTGTACAAGTATATATAGTCATGTATCAAGAAATTATGAATTCTATACATATAAATATATGTTCACGATTAAGAGGTTTATTGTTAGAATTAAAAGAAAAATATATTTTCAAGTGAATTTTAACGAATTTGTTATAATTTTTGTTTTTAAATAATATAATTGTTTGTTATATTTCCTATCTTTATAATTTTATTCATTTTTTTTAAATAATTGTTTAAAATATAGAAAATTTAAAGAAACCCATCCTTATAAAACAAAATAACAAATACATTTGAAAAGTTAACTGAAAATTTTATTAGAAAACAGCAAAGCTAGCTCTACTCTAATTTATTTTCAAAATGCATTGCTAAACCTGTTTTAAACGACTTTTATTTTTAATTAACTTATATAATTATGATGTTATATTGATTAACCACCAAATAATACTTTCGATTGTTTAACATTTAAAATAATGATAGGCTTTTTAATTTCCTTAACAAGAGCATACTATTACGTTTTCTCCCCTTTTTTACAATTTTTAGGAGGAAAAGTCAACAAATTTACAGTTTCTACCGAACTTCCAAGTCATTTTCAAATTAAATATTAAAAAAAAATACGAGGCAAATTTAGCAATTTGGTATTACAGAATATTTAAAGATTTGATTCCCCAAACGGGAAAAAGGTAATAGAATTTCAATTTATTATTATATTTGGTTGAGTTTTATTCTAAGTAATAAGCCAATTAAAAACCAAAATTTGTAGAACAATGATTTTCTTAAAATGTATGGAAACAATATGATCTATTCTATTTTTTTCACATATACTTCTGTTCTCATATAATATTTGGGACCTAAGCTTATAATATATATATTTTCTTTTTAAAAAATATTTAAAACTCAAATATGTAATCAATTGGTACTATATGATATTGATACGACTTCTTATATAATATTTGAGTTGGCTCGTATTAGATTATGTAAAATACTACTATATAAAAATAAAATTAAAAAAATAATAATAGTAGACTACATTTTATTTTTTCTATTAGGAATTTGGTGTAGGGAACAAATTCTAGCATTCCTATATTTTGATTTTAATAACATTTTAAAAGTATTTAATCCACAACAAAATATTTTAATTTTATTATCTTCTATCTATTTTACTTAATTGTTTCGCTAAATTTTTGCTACAATTTAAAACATGTTTTAGCACCCAACAATATTGTTGCTTGTGATCAAGAGATTCAACTATAATTTAGTTTGATATTGTTGGCTTCAAATTAAATACATCCGTGTAAGTACATTAAGAAAATAATAATAATAAAACAGGTTTGACTATATTTGAATTTGTATGATTGTTACATCCATAAAATTTATTTCCTTATTTATTATTCACAAAGAACTCCTTTCTTCTAACTATATATATAAAAACTAATTTTAATAATTAAATTCCAATTTTCAAAATTAAATGCATTAAATTCTAACTTTTTCCTATTATAATAACTAAATTTATATATTATCCTAATTTTAAATATTTTACTCACTTCCAAAATTGATCATGATAAATAAAATCTGATAAAATGTTGTGTGGTTGCTTTCAAAGTTGTCCTATTAATAGACCTTTTGTGACATTATATTTAAAATATCTCTATATAGTTTGTTAAACGACACATGTCACGTCGTTTTATAAAGAAATTAGCCCTTTCCATATGCCCAAATCCTTTCATATTGAATTTTCATTAGTACTCTTTTGCGGCTAATTAAAATAATTTCTCAACACATATAAATGTTTTTCTTTCATCAAAAAATTATAAATTTAAATCTTCATTCGCAATTTTATTGAGCTTACGCTCTATTGTGATTTTTTTTTTTTTTTTTTTTTTTTTTTGAGAAATGTGTGATTTTATTTTATAATCATAATTAAATATAAACAAAACACCAGTTTCAAGCTAGAGAAAATATTAATGACTCCTTTTAAAAAACACTAGAAGTGAATGGTTACCATCTAGAGATTCTTGATGTGGGTTATTCAATTAAATTAAATTAATCTATTTAAACTTAGTTCGTGTTCAACCATTTTGTACTAAAAAAAAAGTGTTCAACCACTTAAAATATTTATATTTCAATTCTTTTGCAGTGTTGATAGTTCTCTTCAAATAAATGAGAACTAAATATCAATTTTCATGATAGAATTAATCTGTGATTATGGTGTTTAACTTGATTACTATCAAATAGTGAAACTATTACACCACCATCACCATCAAATGAAAATGAGTAATATAAATGACTCAACAATTAATATGACTTTTTTACTTCTACCATGTCATAATTTTGAATAAAGATCTCTCACATATTAGTTAATATATATACTTTTTAGGTTAATAATAATATTTAGATTTTTTTTAGTACAATAATAATATTTAGAATTGAAAATGTTGAATCTACTGAATTAAGCTCACTTTCATGAAAAGAAGAAGACATGAGGGTTATAAACATTATACACAAAAGATGAGAAGATAAACCATCAATAATAGAAATTGTTGCATTAAATTCCCCTCATCATTCCAAAGAGGTATTTTCAGATGAGGAAACCCTACAAGGACATGGGCAAACCTTAAAATATACAACACAAATTTATATGTTTATATTTAATAATATATATCAATATATATAATTGCAAACTCTACACCTTCATAACTTTTGTCTTTTTATAAAAACCATATCTCTAAATTTAAAAAATGATTTCCAACCCACTTGTGATTTGCAAATGATCATACTCCCTAGATTTTGCAAACTATAAGGATGTTTGAAACCATTTTTGTAACATAAAGATATAATTTTTACAAACTAGAAATGAATGGAAAAGGTGTGGTTTGTAATTATCACTTATATTTATTAATCAAAATGCATAAATTCCACACCCATATCAACATGACCAAAATATAAGGATATGATCAAATGGAAAATATTTACTTGTATTCTCCTTTGTCATGGCCATCTCCACAAGGGCCATGGTTGTTACTCCATGGAGAAAAGTAGGCTGGGCCAGAATAGTAGTGTCCATAACTAGAGGTAGAGCTTCCCTCGTGGCTCGTCGACGACGATCTCCGAGCATATTGCGAAGACGAGGAAGGAGACGGGGCGGGGATTTCACTGCAGGCATAGCGAATGAGGTTGGCGTTTGTGGCGTCGAGTTCTTTCTGGAGCTTGATGACTTGCCTTTGGAGGATGGAGATTGCGCCAACACAGCCATAAACGGGGTCTTTCATCCTCGCCTCGGCCTCATAGGCGAGCGAGTTCACGGCATCCTCTCGCTGGTGTGGCTGGACTTCGTTGAGCAGTTTGCTGACATTGCTGGCACCGAAGATCTTGTGAACGTTGGCGAACTTTTGAGGCTCCTCGGGAGGGAAATACGGTGCGAAAACGCAATCGGGAAGGCATTTACGCCGAAGGAACTTGCAGGCTGCACAGGGAGAATTGGAGTAGGTGGAAGAAGACATCTTCCTACAAAAGAAAAGAAAAGTTTAATTTAAAGAATTAGAAACAAATGATAATCAAAATTAATTATGAAAGAAAAAAAAGTTTGAAGCTTTATGAAATGGGGTGTGGAAATTTTGAACCTTTGATGAATTTTAGGCTGAATTTTGAAAAAATAAATAAATTAAGTCTTAGAAAAAGAGAGAGAAGATAGGGAGTAGTTTAGAAACCAGAAATCATGGTTTAAATATGAGATTATTGCTTAGTTCAAAAAAAAAAAAAAAGAAAAAAAAAAAGAGATTATTGCTGAAAAAAACACACACACAAAAACACTGCTGAATTCTATTCTTACAGCTATGCGACAACCTAAATTTTGTACCTTTTTTTTTGGTCTCTTGTCAGAGCCGTCTTTCTTACCATTGAGGATTTCTCCTATTTTTTTAATTTTATTTTTGCATTTTGCACCTTTTAGTTCTTATACATATAAAATCTTTTTGAGTTGGGTCGGGTTGTCGTTTCATCTGAGCGTTTGTTTGGAATAAGGTTCGAAAATTTAAATTGTGTTTAACATGTGTTTGAAATGCATAGAATACATCATAGATACTTGAATTATTTAACGATTAAGAAAACTTTTATTTTTTTTGATACAATAATATTGAGGGAGAGGAATTCAAACTTGTAACTTCATGGTTACTAGGTCGTACATGATGTCGGTATAACTATGCTACTTTTGGCACGGTTAAGAAAACTTAATGTTCGGTATGTGACAAAAGAAAACGAATACGACTCATTCCAAAAAGAATTATGCAAGAAGCATACAAAATGATAAGTCATTAGCCCATATCAGCTGGGAAGGGAGAAGATTATAGTCTATAAGTGAAAAATAACATATACACATGCCATAAGATATATCAAAGTGAATCTAAATACAAAATTGACACAAATCATTAACCTCAAAGTAGACAACAACATATCACTATATAGAAAGGCATATGATATATAAATCGTAAAATGCTGAAAGATAATGAATTCAATTCATAATATCAACAAAATATATATATATATATATATATATTAGAGTTACATTTATGATATTCACTAACCAAGAAACTAAATTTACTTCAAATTATTTTGACAACCAAATATATAGTAAGAATAAGACGGCTATCATAGAAAATAGTCGATATGTGTGAAAATTAGTCTGAATACTTACAAATATTTTTAAAAAATCGTGTGAGATTAACACAAACTCACATATCAAATATAAGCTAGGTTTCTCAATTTTGAATTAAGGTTCTACCCACTCTTTCTGTAATTTTGAACTTTTCTCTGCATATACAAAATTTTATGACCACAAATTGTAAAACTAAGGATAACTTGCAATAATAATAATAATTAATATTGTTCTTTAAATTAAACATGATACTTTGAGAATTTGAGAGAGAAGAAAAGATAGGTTTTAATTTCCTGTTGAAAGTTGAGGGTTTTCTAAAGAATTTGGTAGAAGGTCACTGCCCTTTCTAATTGAATCAAAGCAAAGGGCATAGCCCTCATTGCATGTTTCTTGTCCCTAAATCAAAAAAATGGCCCTAATTTCTCTCTCCTCCCTTACCTCTTTGTCTCCCTCTATTTTCTCTCTCCTACACAAAACTTTAATTTAGCTTTCATTAATTTCTTTTTTGAGTATTTAAAAAAAAAATGGTTTTCCTTCTCTTCCATAAAATCTAAAAGGTCCCTCTGCCCTATAATCTTCCACACCCACCAACAAAACCCCTCTCTCTCTCTTAGACATATTAGATCAAATCAAAACTATTTCAATTCTCAAAATCAAACAACAAAGAAATTCCCAAAAAAAAAAAAAACACACCCAATAAGTAAATTGATGAGATCTAGAGAGAAAAAAATTGAATTTTTAGAGAGTGAAAAAAAAAATTAAAAGGGTTATTACCAATAACTTTTTTCCCTTTCCTTCCTTTGTGTAAGCAGTTGATTCAACATCTCTTGTATGAAAATTTTAAGGAAAATGAAGTTGAAGCCATGTAGAGAGAGAAATGGGGGAGAGAGAAAAAAAAAGGAACAAACTTTATTTATGGGATATCCCTAAATAATGTAACATGTGAGAGAGAGAAAGAAAACCCTAATTGGTGATATAAAGAGAAGAGAGAAAACCTGCTTAAACAGTGATATCATTTCAAAAGGGTAAAGAGAGAGGGCAAAGGGAATTTTTTTTTTTTCTTTTTTTTTTCTACTCTTTTGCAAAGAAAATTGAGAAGAAAAAAAAAGATGTAAATAATTAAGGGACATAAAGGTGAAAGAAGAAAAAGACACTTTTTTAATAATAAAGTCAAGCTCTGTTGAAGAACTTGACATAAGAACTTGCAATTTTCTCTTTTGTTTTTTTCCTTTTGTTTTGAGGGAAATATTGTTCTTAAGTATTGTGCTCCAACATGTTATAGTACTAGCTTTGTAACCAAAATGAATGCATGGGTTTACTCCATTACTAATTAGATCATATCTTTTTTTTATATATAAACTTTGATTTTTTGGTCTAAGATATAATACCTTAATTAGTTGAGTTATGCTATAATTGATATATACAAATATATAATCTAGTATTTCTGTTCATTCTCTTAGTAGCTTTATTTATTTTCTTTTTTTAATAATATTCTTTCAAAAATATTATAAGAATTATTGTTTAATTATAAATTTTCTTAAAATCTGGCATTAAGTCTATTTAGCATGAACCTCGGGGAAAAAATGTCTATTAAGCATGGCCTTTGAAAAGTCTTTTAGGTTTAAAAATAGGGGACGTATAACAAAAAAACAAAATTTAAAACTGCATTAATAGCATAATTTTGAGAAAAAATAAAAATTGTTTATAGATGCGCAGATTTTGTAAAATAACTTAAATGTCTATTCTTAAAATCAAGTGATCAAATTGTCTTTCAGTTAATTCTGTTAATTAAAAGTACGTACATAGTTGTACATAGTTGAGGAAAGTAAGTAAGTTTATCTAATCGAAAGTAAGTAAGCTCAGTTGATTAAAAAATAATTAATTCAATCAATTGAAAACAATTAGTTCAGCTGATTGAAAAAATAATAATTCTCGAATGAGAAGAAAAAAACACAAAAATCCATTATAAATGAGATATTTTAGAAAAATATATTATAGCTAAATTTGTGGAAGTAAAAAGTTCTTATATTTTCTTTGTTATTGATTTTTTTTAGTATAACAACTGGAGAATGAAAGATTAAAATTTATATGATATCATGGTTGAGAATATATGTCATTTTCACTTCCTTGTCATCGTTAATTTTGTTAAGAAAACATAAATAAATTCATCAATCTCTTTAATCAATGTCTAAATTGTTAAATTACAAGGGATTTACCAGCTAGTAGGTCAGTAGTTTTATTGTTTTTACCACGTTCAACACCAACGCCATGATTTCGATCCAAAAAAAATATACAGCACATTCCTCTTGTATTATATTTGTGACACAATTTCTAAAATAATTCATTTATAATCGATAACTTTCTATCGATGATAAAATTTAGCGATAGATTTAGTATACAATTGATTAAATTCTATATTTAATAGAATTTAATTTAAATTTTTCTACTATGAATAAATTAATTTTGATTTTATGGTATAAAGTATTTTGTCCTTTTTTATACCGGCCAAATCCCCAAAATTATGGTTGAGCTAGATGACACACACAAGTAAAAAGTTCATTAGAGAAGAAAGGAATTCCAAGGCGTGAAGATAGTTTGATCTTTGAGATGAATTTATAGAACACTCTTCTTAGTGTTTCAATTCATTAAGTTCTTTACAACAACCCAACTACAAGTATTTAAGGGAGAAGACCCTTGGAACTCTACAACCGCCTAAGAGCTAAAAGCCAAGTAATTACACCAATTGCAGAAGATAAAATGGCGGCAAGGAATAAAGAGACAAGACTGCAGCTATTGTCCTCTGGGTAAAGATGTTGTCTGGTTATTGACTTTGACTTGGTTGAAGTTTGTCTTAACTTCATTTGGTGCGACATGACATTTGCACACGTAGAAAGTTGAATAAAAATTAATCCATTTATATTTATATGGCATTTAATAGATCTAATTGTTTGGTTTATTATATTTTTATCATTTTATCAATCTCACCATGTGTCAAATGAGTTAATATTTATTTAATATATACAATTTTTTTTTTAGATTACAATAATTAGGGGTGGGGGAGACTCGAACCCAAAATTTGAAAGTCATTAAATGTACAACAATATCGATTGAGCTATTACTCTGTTGGCGTATTAACAATGTTAATACATGGAATATGTATAAGTCTTTTAAAAGCTCAAAATCACTATTGAAATTTAACAACGTTACTTTCATTTATAAATTTCTTTGACATGATAAGCATTTTATGCATGGTTTTCAAAAACTAACGAAAGTTTTTGAAGATTAAAAAATATTAATAATAACTGTTTTTGGAATTTGGCCAAAAAATCTCACATATTTTCCTTAAAAATGTGGAAGCTAATGGAGAAAATGGTAAAGAAATAGATGAGAAAAAGTTAAATTTCCCAATAAAACAAAAACAAAAAAATGAAACGATTATAAAATAGGATTTGGGTGAATAATTAGATATTATAAACCCAAATTAAATATTTATGATGTATTAGACACAACCTAAAGTCCATAAAACAACCTATTAATTTAACCAAAAGAAAGATAGTATACACAAGTACCATTTTATTTATAAATGAAAATCAAGTTATATTATATATTTTAGTATTTATAAATTAAATTAACTATTCAATGGTTGACTTTATTTTTTCCTCCAAATTTGATTTATAAGTTAGTGGGGGTGATTAATTTGATTCAACCCAATGGGATCCCATCATTGAAATGAATGAAAATATTTGTAGAAATTAAACAAAAATTTGGAGAAAAAAAAATTCCCAAAAATTTGTTTTTATTTTTTAAAATTGATTAGCATCTATCTACTTTCTTTATTCTTTAAGAAAAGATGAATTCATTGTAAAAAATATGAAACATATGGTAGAAAATTTAAATAAAATTAAATAGACTAAATTTTAAAAATCAAATGATTATCAAACACGGCCTTAATTTATGCGGATTAAGTTTATTATTCTAGTTTTTCTTTTTTATGTAAATCTTTGATTATTCTAGTTTGTGTTACTTTACTAATTAATTACTAGTACTTATAAAATGAGAAAGGAGGATTCTATTTTTAAGAAATCGGCCAATAAAAAACCAACCATGATATTGTTATTAATGATTATTATTATTATTATTTATTTAGAATAAAATTAAAACCAACCAACCATGGTATTCATATATTCCTGCCGAAAGGCAAAAGGAAAAAAAGTAATTTCACTAGATTTCCATATCATGGAGTGGAGAATTTCAATGATTGATTTTTTTTTTTAGGTCAGAGGATTTTTCTCTTTCTTTGCAGCATTTTTCCTATAATGATCTATATTTATCAACATACTATAATTAGATAACCACAATTCTAATTAATTAAATTAAGACTTTCTTCATAATCATTAATTTGTCGGTTAATATATTAAAATAAATATATATATATATATATATATATATAACTTGATTAATTTTTCAACTAAAATCATGTGCATGCATGATTGTACAATTTTAAAGCTCATAGATATGATTTCAAAAATAAAAAAAAAAAAAACAAAAAAAAAAAACTCATAGATATATGTATATTTGGATTCGAGCCATCATGTGCTTGCATGATTGTTCATGAATCTCTTTATCTCTCTTTCTTTAGGCTTATTTTATTTATTTATTTATTTAGGATTCGGATATAATAAGCGTTTGCCTACTATAAATATTGTAGTTTTTTTTTATTAATATTCATGACTATTTACGTCGCTTTCACATATCTTGACTAATGTCACGCGATATATCGTTGATTTATAATATATGGATATTAAGAAAATTTATTTTAATGTCTACCTAGCTAGGAATTAAGACCTATAGTTTCAGATTTAATAATTATTCTTTGTACTAAAATATTTTTAATGAAGTCAAGATAATATTCTTTGTACTAAAATATTTTTAATGAAGTCAAGAGGAGTAACACATTAACAACATTGGTACATATTTAATGATCAATAAGATATGAATTTGACTCTTTTAATCCAATTAAGTAGAACACAAAAAATATATTCTTAACTAGTTTTGTCATTTTCAACTGTTACATCTTTTAAATTTTGAATTAAACAAAAAAGGTTTAATTTCAAATCCAGTCGCCACCTAAAGTAATAGCTCAATAATATTAATATATATTTGATGATCAAAAGTTATAGATTGAAGTTGCGATCCTAAATTTTGTAGAACACAAAAAATAAAATTCAAATCTAATCCGAGAGAAATAGACCTATAACTGTTATAAAGGCTTTGAGAATTTGTGAACCAAGTAACAATTTGAGCTTAATTAACTTTAATATAAGAAAATAGATAATATAAAATTTTATCTTAAAACTAAAATAATCAATTAGTGATAAGAATAATAAAATTAGGATGACTCCTAGAGAGGTAGAATAAAGCTAGATCTCCATAATAAATTGTCATAATTGATCTTTAAATGATGTGTTGTGTAGTGTTAATTAGTTTGAAAATGGATGATATATGTATATATATTTATGGGAAATTATATTGGATAGTCTAATTTTACAAAATAATTACATATTTAGGCAAATTTGAAAAAATTTGCATCCATAGTCAAATATACAATATAAATAATACTCATCATAATGTATTATGTATTAGTTATTCAGTATAAAAAGTATTACTTTATATCGTATATTTGACTATAGTGGTTAAATTTTTTAAAAAATTTTAAAATTTGCTTAATATTGTAAATATTTTATCAATTTGGTCTATTCTTGCAAAAACCTCTATATTTATTTATTTATTTAATCATATATATGAAACTCGATTAAATGATATATAATATGAAGGAATCAAATAATGGATAGTTGTGAAAGAACATAAGAATGAATGAATTAATAATAATAATGTGCGACAACATTTATATAAATGAAATGATATATTATATATTATATGATTAATTATGGCATATTTATATAATTGATTAAGATGTGCAACAAGCTATGTTGATCGAGAGGGAGGCAAGGTTGGATGAGATTATGATGTTTGCCAAATGTACTATGACGTTTAATGTGACTCGTTTTAAATTAAAATTGGATGATTAGAGTTTATCTAATTAATAAGTTTTTTTCTTTTTTAAATATCTCAATAATATAGCTTGGTTGTATTCGATAATTATTTTATGTTTTGTTTTTAAAATTTAAGTTTGTAAATAATTTTTGCATCTAGGGGTGAAAGAAAACAAATAAAGAATCAAGCCAAACCGATTTAATAGATCGATTCGATTTTTAAAAATAATATTAAACTAATTGATTTGATATTTTAAATACATTGATTTGGTTCAATTTGTTATGAAAAAATCAACCTAAAAATCGAACTGAATCGAGTTTATAAATATTAAAGAAAATTAAAATATTTTGGTATTACAATTTAATGTATGAATTAATTTAGATGTGAAATATGAAGTAAAAATATTATAACTATTATTTCCATAAAAAAATATTATAATTATTATGTTATTTGTGAGAACAGTTGTTTTTAGCTAATAAAAAATATATCAAATTGAAAATGAGACAAAAGAAAATTAAAACAAAAAAATGTTTTAAAATCGAATCAATCTAAATAAAAATCGAATGAGTAGTTTTGCGATTATTAAACATCAGTTCGATTGAATTGTTAAAAAATCTATAATATTAATTCGGTTGTTGATTTCATTTCGCATAAAATCAAATCAAAATCATCAGTAGATTTTTTAAACT
Organism: Sicyos baderoa; assembly: GCA_037832685.1. Taxonomy (NCBI): domain Eukaryota; kingdom Viridiplantae; phylum Streptophyta; class Magnoliopsida; order Cucurbitales; family Cucurbitaceae; genus Sicyos; species Sicyos baderoa. The sequence continues at coordinate 9,245,282 of JBBMEF010000018.1, read as the reverse complement.
TCTTTTTATGTACATTTTAAAAAATGTTTTAAAAATTCAAATTTGTTTTTCTAAAAAAAAAAATTATAATTATGCTAATTTAAATATTTCTTCGAAAGACATAAAAGTTATTGCAAAAATAGAAAGAAAAGAGATTTAACTATCAAACTAAGCTTAATTTTATATACTTTCAAATGAATCCATATATTCTCAAACTTTATTGTTTGTTTAAAAAAATATATATATATTTATTTTTTATTTATTTATTTTTTTAGTACAGATATATATATTTATCTTTTTTTTTTTCAACTTTCTTAAAAATATGCTATTTTTTACAAACATTAATTCTTTACTCCTTAAATTAGAACTTTTGTTTTTATAATTAACCCAGAAAAATGGCGAAATATTTGGCATTTGCTTTAGTTTTTTTTTTTTTTTTTCAAAATTATTATTTATCTTTAAGGTATATATTCTTTTGTGGGCGTGTGAGTATAGAGATATGTGAGTCAGACTCAGAATGCATTTTGAATATAAAATTAAAGTGAACAGAACAGATACAAAGGATTTTCCTTTTTTAATTAGTTTTTTATTTTTATTATTTTTTTATTTTTGGTACTTTGGAGGATTAAAGTCAATAAAAAAATGTGTAAGATTCCATAATCATTAGAGCTGCAATAATTGGATGGTTGGCCTTATTTTTTGCACTGTTCAACCTATTAATTAATAAACAATTTCAAGTCCACATGAATATATTAATGTACGAATAAAACAATTTAATATTTATATATTATTTTTTAATTTATGGGTATCATTGGCACAATTGTTAGATGATTGAGTGACAAATAACAATTTCATAAAGTATGCATGTGTTCCATACAAGCATTTTCTTTATGCAAATGTGTAAGAAAAAGGTTTGAGTTATAAATTTTTTTTAATTGAGTTGTTCATACATTTGTTTGGATTTTCTTCATTTTTTAATTGATCAAATTTCTTTCTCACTCAACTTAATCCAATTAATACCGAGGGTAGTGGCACAGTTGATTATCTTATTTGATATTAATATCTATTTCAAGTTCAAAATCACGAGTCCGAGCAGTTGTTATTTGTCTCACTTCCTCCAATTTGTATTAAAAAAAAAAACAATCCAACTAATATTATAGGAAATTTATTGTGTATACCAACTTTAGGACCATCTATTAGAACTATAGCACATTTTTATTAAAAAATTGTTTATACCAAAATTTTGAGTGATTGAACTCAATCGAACTCAATCAATAACTACTGATTGAACTCAATCAGTTTGTTAAGTGATTGAACTCAATCACACTCAATCACTCGACTACTTTCAATTATTGATTGAGCTCAATCAATAACTAGTGATTGAACTCAATCACTCGACTAATTTCAATTTTTTGGTATATGTGCAATTATTTTTAATTTTGTGCCATAAATGTAATTTTTTAGCCAATTTTTATTATATATGAAAATTTTCAATATTATATATATTAGATTAATTAACAAAAATAAGTTTTTAACATATTTGTAAGGAAAGCAAGTACTAAAAATATGATTTGTCTTGATTTTGAATTTAGTACCATTTTTTTTTTTTGTAGATATATAAATTATGAATATGACTTTAAATAAAAAACATGATATAAACATAATTTGACAAATCAATTCGAAAATATATAGTTGGATTGAGTTGAGTTTATTCTAATATATGTGGTTGAATGGACATGCAAACTAAAAAATCCGAAACTTTCGATTGATTTTCAATTATTTTTACAATCAAATGTTGTGGTTCACATAATAATAATAATATGTTCAACAATATGACTGTAAACTAAAAAAAATATTAAAAAGTAAATATGTTGTAGTGAAATACACTCTTTATATATTTCATATTTATCAGCTCAAATAATCAATCGATTCAATTAAAAGAGAATTGGTGTCTTCGTTAAAAAACTTTATAATTTATAAATTAGTAGGTTGAATATTCTATAAATAATTATCATGTTATTTTTGTCAACCACAAATCTATACGTGGTTTTTCAACATCCAAGTATATAATATAACATGTCAATATCAAATGATATGACATTCTTTTCTTATATATGAATGATCAATGTATGAATATAAAGTAACAAACAAATAGTATAGATCCAACCATCCATTTTGAATCTAGAAAGTGGGAGAAATTATTTATTTATTTTTTTCATCATTAAAAAAACTGATAAGACTATAAATTTTTTACTAGTCTTATACCCTGTGAAATCATATTTATAAATCAAAAAGATATTACAATGTTAACTCGAAATGATTAAGCCAACAAAAATATTAATGTACCTTCCATAATTAAGAGGTCTCGAATTTGAATTTACTCTCCCAATTCGAAGTAATCAAAAAAAAAAAAAAAAAGACAAAATTAATATATTGAATGAATTTATTAGATAAATATTAGAGAATTTGTTATATATATTTGTCAATTTTAACCAAACTTATTCCAATATTATTAAATTTTAAAATATATTGTAAATAAGACAATTTTCAGATGGAGATTTCTATTCTACTTTTGCCGACTTCTTTTTTTTTTTTTTTTTTTTTTTTTTGAAGAAGTTTTCTTCTGCAATTAGTGCAATATTATGTGAACTCACGCAATATTATTACTATTACTATTATCATTTATTATTAATACTATGCATACATGTATACAGTTGTTCTGATTTCAAACAATTCAGCAAAATTGAATATGAAATATCACAAAATCGTTAGTTACATAATATAGACTAAAAGGATGATTAGGCTAATTTTAAAGTTAAAATAATTATTTGAACTCTCATGTAAATTTAATTTTTAAAATAAAATAGGTATACATAAAGACTAAATATGAGTGTGTTATTAAAATGAGTAAAGTGTTTAATTTTGAAATATATAAATTAAATTGAAATTAGATTTCAAACTTAAAAACTAAGGTCTCATAATCATTTATGTTTTTTTTTTTTGTTATTTAGATATCTACCTCTTATCTATATTTGGAAACAAAAAAAGTAATTTCCAAAAATTTGTTTTTATTTTTAAAAGTTGGTAAGTATCTACTTACTTTCTTTAAAGAAAAATGAATACATTACATAAGAGGTGGAACACATTTTCCGCGATAAAAACCCTTCTATCGGCATAGATCTTCAAAAAAAAAAAAATTCATTTTCATTTTTTAAATTTATAACAATAATATATTAATAATCATTCATTTATAAGTAAGCAACCTCATCGGTGGTATTTCATAGCCAAACAAGAGCTGTATATAACTCAATAGAAAATTGTCGCTGCTGTTTGATCCAGGTATGTCCAATCCCACCTACTCACCTAAATTAAACCACATCATAGAATGATCTATTGAGTTTGATTGACGTCCAAATGTTGTAGAATTAGGCGATATATCTGTGACAATAGTCAAAGTGTACGGTCATTATAATCTCAACAATAACTTCATTAGAGAAATTGTGCGTTGAACCTACCCAATCGTTGTATTTTAGCAAGTTTCGCAGTTCTTTATCGCACTAGAAGAGTCATCTTCAAATCTGTGCAGCCTCGAGAAGGCATTTTGAGATCTCTTTAGTGATAATATTTCTTTTTTAGTACAAGTTAGGGGAGAGAGATTATATATACTCATTCTAGCAAACGAACTCGTGACACTGGTATTGAACTAGTTTACCAGCAAATAATGAAATCATTGTACCACTAACCTATTTAGTCACTTTAGTGATAATATAATGCAAGTTTTTTTAATTACAAATGTGTATTTTTTTTTAGAACAATGTATATATTATTACATGTTAGTTTTTTTATTTGGTTACTTGCTTAGTATCATATTTTCCATCATTTTTACTTTTTCTTAAAAGAAAGCTAGATAGATAAGAGAAATGAGATTTCAAAACACTATTGCATTCATAGTCAAATAATTTCATCTGTCCATGCTATTCATCGTTTTTTAGGGCACGTTTGGTCCATAGACAAACGAAGAGTTGAGAAAGAATGTGGGCCAATTTTATGTTTGCCCCATAGACTTTCATAAGTCCACTCAACTCCTACCAAACCTTACACGTTGGTCCTACGTTTTATTTAAATATTAAAATATTAAAAAACTACTTAATATCTATTTTTTATTTAAATAAAAATTTCAACAATTCTCTTTCCATCACATCAAACATAACTTTATTATTAAAAAATTATTAAATATCAATTTTTTTATTTAAATAAAAACTTTAACCATTCTCTTTCCATTACATCAAACATAACTATTCTTCCCCTCAAACATAAATTTATTCTCTCTTCTCTTCTCATCCCAATCCAACCCAACTCTTTAAAGTCAAACGCCTTTAGTGATCGGAGATTTTAACTTTACTAAAATAATATATTCCTAAAATAGTCGAACTATGTTTAAATCAATTTAATTTGTTAAATTGAACCGACTTGAACGTCATAAAACATATACTTTCGACCAAGAAATTAGAAGTTCAAGTCCCTTTGATCCAGAATTAAAATGCTTAAATTGACTTCTTCTATTTAACATCTACAAAATCCAAAAAAGCTGAAATAAATTATACCTTGTAAACCAAAAATTATTCACATTTTACAAAACTGCACCCCCTTGACTATACATTCCAATGCAAGCCTACACAGTACACATCTGTACCTCTATCACATCATAAGATCCAAAACTAAAGTATAAGTTCAACAAGATAAACAGCTTCCAACTGTACCAGTTCGAGATTGGGCCGAAGATGTGCTTGCCTCAAGGTCATCATCCTAGGTTCAAGACTCACCTATTGCATGAATTTGTAAAGACTTTTCCTGTCTCCATTCATTTGATATCTTACGGTGTCGGGCCTTAGGACAGACATGGTTATTCCAGATATAGTGGAGCAAAGCTCTAATTTTCCGGTTAAAAAAGAATGGGAAAATATGTAGTCTCTAGAAATGAAGAGGAACCAAATGAGGCTTTATGAAGCAGCTAGAAAGTAATCTGTGATGGTTTTTCTTTTATTAATGGAGGAAGGAGGGTTGAGAACAGAAGATGGGCTTTTGGAAGTGGGTTCAGGACTTTTCTCAAAGTTTTCCATTAAAGCAGAGTGTGATAAATACTTTTTTACCTTGGATTCAGGAGTGCCTAACTTGGGCTCCAAGGTACAGGGACCACAGGCTCTGTCAAAGTATGGAGACTCTGAACCATCAGAGTCTTTGGATTGTTCTAAATTTGGCATTGCCATAATTCTCTTTCGGTTGCATAAACTTGGCCTTTTGCTTGACCTGCAACTCTTGTTTTGAGCATTCCATATCCGAACCTATCATATCATTTTCCAAAGCAAAGCGATCAGAAAGCAATCTAATACAATTAATAAGGTTTCCAAGATTTTCCTTTTTAAATCGTGAGTGTCTGAGACAACTTATGCACACCTTCATTATTCTCACATCACATACTACATACTACTTAACCTTACTACATTTAGATGTTAAGGAAATTTATGGGAGATTATTTGCTATCATATATTGAATTCATAATCTCCCAGGTTCTAATCTCTTGAATCTCTTATAGGATGGTTGGTTTCAATATATTGGTCTCAATTTTTTTTTTCTTTTGAGTTCAACCAGTAGATGCTTCAAGTAGTAGGTATTTTAGTCTAATCTTTGAACATTAAAAGATAGGCTTTAAACTTCTCTTTTTTATTATTATTTTTTTTTTTATGTCCGTGACTGTCCGGGCCAGCTTGCATGCACAAGCGCGGCTTTAAACTCTGCATACGATACTATTTTAGTCCTTATAGCGAATTTTCATAAATTATTTCTTAGAAACCTGGACATATTATCAAAAGATAAGCTTTTGAAGTCGCTAGTAGAAACACCAATGTTGACCTTCAAAACAGGTTTAAATATTTTCGAAACTACTAATGAAAGACCGTGGCAAAAATTCCAGAGCTTTTAGATACAATAATTTAGAAGCAGAAAAGAAAATAAAGATAGGAAAGTATTTAAATTCATTTACAGTGATCTTGGCAACCCAAGGAATGTGTTTAAAGAAGAAGAAATTGAATTGTATATCCAGTTTGTAATTAACTTGCATACCGTGAAATCATCTGAAGATGTCACAAACTTTCCGACTTCAAACGACGACCTGGATGAGGATAAAGTTATCAGTAATGATTTAAGAATCGTGTAGAGCTCTTTTTTTTGTACTTTTCATTCGATCAATGAAAGTATCGTTTCCAATATAAAAAAAAAAAAAAAAAAATCGTGTGGAGCTGAGAACAAGAAGCAAAAGGTTTATAGAAAATACCAATCCACTGCTGAAACTTCTCCATTATGTTTTGTTAATGTGATGGGGTCTTCATGAGGCTTGTCTACCTGATTTGGCGTAGTTTTTAATTCATGCTATAATTTTAAAATAATATAAATAAGGCTTGTTATGAAAAAGAATCTGACCTGCCAAACATGGGCATTTCCATCGGTAGAACCACTGAGAAGGTAAGAAGCATCAGGACTGAGTGCAGACTGCAAAAGCAAGCATCAAGCATTAGAAATGGAAAAAACATATTTATATTTCTGGAAATTTCTGCAAGGGATTTGATATTTCAAGGCTTGCTTGGGCATACCTTTACAAAGAAAGAGTCTATTTGGCATCCAGAAAATGATTTCACAGGACCCTTCTCCAGCTGAAGTACATTGTACAAATATATTCTGTTCAATGGACATAAAAAAAATGTGTCATTTGATTTGACTAAACCTATATTCTGATATATTTCCTTATTTGCACTGCTGCTAGCTCTATAAAACAAACAATAAAAAAACTATCCACATACAAGCCTAAGTTAACACAAAAATTAACCTATCATAAATAACGGTCATGAGTGCTTTACGAAACCAAAAGGCTATGAATTCGATCCATGGTGTTTAACTATCTAGTAATGAATTTTCTACGGGTTTCCTCAATAACCAAATATTATAGGGTTAGATGATTTATCTTGTGAGACTAATCTTGAGCATAAGGTGGCCCACACACTCATCGATATAAAAAGAAATGCACAAAATTAGCTATTTCTAGGCATGCACTCTCTAAAGTAGCTAGAGCTAGGCGTTTAGGAACCATGAAACTGGAAAGCATGGCTCATGATTAAATGGTAAATTACCTGTTATCCATGCAAGATGCTGAAAGAAGTGCTCCATTTGCATCTTGGGATAAGCTAGATATACCATGTAATCTCGTATCCTACAAATGAAAATGAGATTATAATTAGACTCAAGACAAGGGTACTCCAAAAATCTAAATAAGATGTCTTATATTTATTTTATTTAGAGCGTTACCTTGTCACTAAATTTTGGTTGGCAGCCAGTGATTGCACTTTTCAAATTCCTTGTATCCCAGAACTTTACTACACTAAAGACAGAAAGAAGAAGAAAAAAACTAACATCAGTCACATGATATAGCTTCTGGTAAGGAATTTTACATCTAGCTCTATATAAGATTATTGACAGCAAATCCTATACGCACCTATCCACTGCACCAGCTGTGGCTACAAAGTGTTCGTCTTTGAGATAAAGAACAGAAGTTATGCTCTTTGAAGCAGACTGGAAGAATTGAAGTGTAAGTAAGGTTTTATACCATTCAAATGATATAAGAGAAAATGTCAATAGCAAACCTTTTGACGCCTGATTCGCTTCGCATGAGGGGAAAGATGAGCTCCTTTAACTACAGCACTTGCCCTGTTCAAGGAATTGTGGAAGTTGTAAGAACACTAGCAAAAGGCCCCAATTACATTTTCAGTTCATACATCAGAGACCACCAATTCTACTAACCGCAGGCACAGCTCCTCGGTGCCAACTTTGGAACAAGAAGTGGTTCTCAAGTCCCAAAGAGCAAATGAGCCATCTCTTGAACCAGAAACAAGTATATCTGTATGAGTCAACAAAATCAATCATTTGAGGAAAGTAACTTCCTTAGCAAACTCTCAAACATGGCTATTTGAATGGTTAGACAGAATATCTAATGTGCTGAATAAATCATCATGGGGTGGCTCAATTGGTCAAAGAGGACTTTGGAGTGCATAAGGTGATGGGTTCAATCCATGATGGCCACCTACCTAAGAATTAATTTCCTACGGATTTCCTTGGCATCCAAATGTTGTAGGATCAGGCGGTATGTCTGTGACATTAGTCGAGGTGCGTGAAAGTTGGCCCGGGCAGTCACGGATATCCAAAAAAAAAACAAATCTATGTGTTGAATAACATAAAATATGTACCATGATTAGTTGGGTGAGAAGATATAGACTTCACACTTCCTTTGTGCCCTCTTAATATTCCCATGCATTTCATTGCCTCAACATCCCATAGCTTCATCTGCAGAGTCGAATATGAATATACAAATTACTCCCAGATGAAAAGGCGTGGCATAGACCAAAATGTACAATTGATGTACAATGAATGAATAAACCGATTTAAGAGCTATATCTTACAGATTGATCCCCCGAAGCTGTAATCATTTGGGTATCATCCTGAAAACCATTAGCATTTCATGTTTTAGGATGCAGTTGCCAATATGTAAGAACTATATAAATCAGGAATTATTGTTTACAAAATAATGGTGTAAATAAAAGCCAATATTTAAATATGTTCTGCTCATTCAAGTACTGACATTACGTTAAGAAACTGTATTGATGGAAATATTAAGCAAAAACTCGTCCCAAAAGGGGCAGACTTATGCTCTCAAGCGCCTGCCCTGCCTCCGGTGACTCCTTCGCCGGAGCCCTCTGACCTTCTCCCTTCTCTCTTCCTCT